>JAPYYT010000501.1:0-47735 GCA_030522565.1 Ceratosolen corneri
TAAGTGCGCGTTGCCGCTCACGTTCTCACCTTGACTTTGGCGAGCGGGCGAACGTGGATCGCGAGGAGGCGCGCGCGCGCGCGCGCGATGTCGTAAGCTGGAGGGGCCGTCGTAGCTGGCCTCCGAGCTCGATTCCGATGTCCCAGGCACTTGGAGCTCGACGTAAGACCCGCTGGCGAGGACGGCTGTATGGGCGATCTGCCGCCCGCGCACACCTGGAGACCGAGGAACGCTATTGCAGCGGGGTGGAGTGGGGTGTGGTGGAGGCATCTCATCCGGTTTTGCATCCGAGCGGGCAAATTCTTCGGGATTCCGTATTATAATGTCACCCACCGGGCGGCTGCAGAGCGGCGTAGCGAAGAATTTAGCGGCATTTCTGGTTAGTCTGGTCCGATGAATCGATCGACGCCCACTCGCCAGCGAGTTATGACGGGTTCGGGAGGGGCGTGGGTGAGGGATTGGGAGATGGCGGGCAGGGGGGGAGTAGCGCGTTATTCACGTGCGCGACTCGCTGAGGAACAGAGTCGATCGATTGCTCAACCCGGTGTCGTAATACCGTGTATCGGGCCCGAAATGTGCCAACACACACACACACACACACACTCGATTCGAATCTCGAATGGCCGAGAGGATTTTAAAATCATCGTAGCCTCTCGCGCGTCCTTCTTGGAGAAGAAATTGTACCGTCTAGGGCCGACAACATTCCACCTCCTCCCGAGATCAATAATAAATAGGACGCATACTTGGCTTTGTAAGGCCGAAAATGTCGGGGGGCCCCGCTGTCGAGTGCAGTTCGAGCTCTCGCGGCAGCGCGACACGGATTCGAGTGGCAAAATCCATGGCGCCTCGCAACATTTATTTGCCAACAAAGACATTGGCCGCGTGTAACTCGACATCCAAAGCGCTGGGCAGAGCGCGTGCTTACGCCACGGCTAATTAGGCTTTAAGCCCTCGTCGCACATTAAATTAAAAGCCCACGTAACCACGTAAAGGCACAAAGGCCGCGCGCCTCGTAATAACATCGCAGAGGAATTCTCGCCAATAATCTACATCAAGGCGAGCTGGCTGTCCAGGCCGCGTCCAATCGTAAATCTCGTAATCGATTCGATATTTGGTTAGTCTCCGGGATTCGTCAGGCTCCGGCGCGTTCCCCACGCTCTTAGCTCGGAGAGCGCGAGGTGAGCGACAAGAAAGAGAGGCAAAAGAGGCGGAAAAAATCGCCACAAAAGGAACAGCAAGGAGGGAAAAAATGGGATGAGAAAAGGAACGATCGGTTCGCGCTCTTTATGATCTCAAAAACGGCTCACGCCACGGCTCTTTGTCAGCGTCCCATCCTCCTTCCCTCGATTCTCCTTTCTCGGCCGACGTGGCGAACTATGCCCGGAATCCGAGGAGTCGAGCCCAACGCCGATTGCGCCCCGTCGTTCCTATCCTCGGGTAGCCGAAGGGGGGGTGGGCGAGGATACTCGACAAAATCCCGGCACCGGCTCCCTCCCCATCTCCCAGATATGCGGATTAAAATTCGCTTTGCTGGACTTGACGGTGGAGGAGGAGGAGGAGGCGCAGCGTCTTTGAGTGTGTCACTTTGGGCGGCGAACGCAGCCACCAAAGCGTGGAAGAGGCCTAGGAGAGCGGGCACTCGCCGTCGGCCAAGCGATTTGACTGCGAAATCGCCGGAAACGCCGGCACTCGCCGACAACCCCTCCACGACCCACCCACGACTCGGCCGGGGCATCGCATTCGTCGGGCAAATTATTAAATCGGTTCTGCGTCGTTTGGGGCCGAGTCGACCTCGGCCAGCCCGAGATATGGAGAACCAAGAGAAATCGGCACCGATCGATATAAGGTCGGGGAGGTGGTGCGATCTGTCAAGAGCCAAGGATAAGGTACGCGATGAAAAAAATAATATCGCCCTTTCGGTGAATCGACAACGATCTACTAATGATACGAGGGGAGCGCGAAAAATAGGTAAGCAGAGGGAGAGAGAGAGAAGGGAAGAGAAAGCCGAGGCCGAGCTCGCCTCTCGGCCTCTCTCGACCTTATTCTTTGCGAATGTAGAAAGGGGGCCATCGGATCCCACCCACCCGGGGCCCAGCCCCGGCGTCCGCAAAAGAAAAAAGGCCAAGAAAATCATTAGAAGAGCGGGTCTCGCGCGGAGGCTGCGAGCCGGGGGCCGGAGATCGTTTATGAAAGAGGCGCACCGCGAGGAGGAAGAGGGCGACGGGAGCAGCCACGGCGGTCCTTGTTCTTGCCGGGGACGCCCCGGGGGCAGACGTCGAAGCGGACGGATTACCGAATCCGCCGTGACCCATCGAGGGCCGGAGCTCGAGGAAGGCCGAGGCGAGTCGTCGCCGGGCTCGCTCGTAGGAAGTAAGTCACCCGAGCGGCAGACATCATGACCCGGCCGCCTCCGATCGGCGGCAGCGGGGAAACAATCCGGGTCCCTCCCCCTCCACCCTACCTCCGTCCTTTATTTTGCGCTATTGGGCCTGCTGTGGGAGGCTCTCTTCGATAATGGGAGGAGGAGAAAGTGGAGAAAAGTATGTGGCCGCGCGCGCGACTCGCCGCCACTCGACGATTGGCCTTATGTATTCGAGTTATGCAAGCGTTGCGAAAGCGATCGTGCATCATCGTAAATAAATGACGCATCGGCCGCGGCGGTCGCTGTCTCTGTGTGCAGTGCCTTTTTTGTCGTCAAATCGGGCGTCGCGATGCCAGATAAAGCGCGCGCGCACGAGAAATATTGAAAAAGATTAATTTACGGCGCGTCACGCAGCGTGCAATCCATTCTAATAAACATCTTAAGTGCCAGCTAATAATAATCCGGTATCGAATGACAAAACATTGCTTTGAGAGCCTCGGGGCTTGACGCTGAGGGGGGCGGGGAGGGCGGGGGGAAGAGGTGTTGGGGGCGACGGAAGCTGGGGCTCGCGAGATCGCGGTCCTGGAGTTTTGGAGGCTGCTAAAGTCGACGGTGCGACATCAAAGTCGGCATGTGGAGCTTTAAGTATTGGGCAGCGAGGCTCGCCACCAGTGGCATTCGACATGGCTGACTGTCGATGAAGACGAAATGTTTCATTGGGCGCTTCGGGTGGGGGCAAGCAAATGGGTAATTCGAGCAAAAGTTGGAGTAGGGTTAGGAATAGGGATAGCGGCGGGGCAGGGGGTGGAGGGGGAGGAGGTGGTGGAGGAGGTGGGGGCGGGGGGCAGCGACGGTCGGTTATATCGAATGCGTGTGCTTGGTTTTTGACGAAAGCGAGATGCAATGTTATGATACGAGTAGGAGGGGGATTGATGGATATTATTTGTATGTGTAATGAAAGTTGACGGGATTGAGGAGGAGGAGGAGCGAATGGTCGGGTGGAGGCGGCTCTGTAAATCGTTGAATTTACGAACGGAAATTGGGCCAGAAGTTTTGGGGGGCAAGGGGGCGAGGCCGTAATGAGTGCCAAGGCACCACGAGACTTGCCCCTGTATCGATGGGCGAGGATGCACTTGAAAACCCAAAGCCGCGGCGCATGCGCGTCACCCCGGGGGCCACGCACGAGGCCATAAAGCACAAGTGTAACGCTTGCCAGATGTAGAGATTCTATGAATGAAGTCTGACTAGAGTAAAATATAGAGAGTGAGGGAGAAGTCGTAGTTTATGCGTTGCGACAGATGACGTTCCGGGTCTTCTAATTCGGGATATTCGAGGATTCCTTTGACGAGTGGCCGCGCGAGTTCAGTTCGAATGTAAACTGATTCGACCAGAAACTTTCTTCGAATCGGTGGGTCTTCTGCTCTTTTTCTCCCTCGGCCTCCTTCCTCCTGCAGTCGCTCGCAATTAAGAGGGAATGCATAATTATGCAAGTGCCAGAATAGACTGGGCTACTAAATTATACACATACATGCGCGCGCACACACACATCAGCATCTAAGGCTTCTCTAATTTCTTGAAAGTTATAAAGCTTATAAAATCTTTTCTCGCTTCCGCGTTTAATTCAAAGCTATATAGCCTCCTTTGTCCTGTTATTTTTAATTATAATTTTCTCGACGTAGCTAATCCCCATTAAGTATGCAAATCAGGAAAGTCGATGAGGCGAGATTATTAACAAAGAATCCAGCTGCATCATTATTATTATTATTCGGATGTCGTATGGTAGTACAATTTTAGCCGATTTTAACAAGATTTCACCTACAAACTTGCGCGCAACACTTACTCGTATCAGCCAATGCGTTTGCTTTTGCTTATTCGTAGTGTGTGCAAGTAGTGTTCGTGTGTGTGTGTGGAATTTGCGAATAAAGTGTGTATGGCTTGAGAAAACGATGAGGCGAGAGGCGAATATCTTCACTCAATGCGAAGCTTTGTGAGGCGAAATATCGTCGAGGCAAATGAGCAGCATCAGATTACGTAATTAATTCGCTTATTAATTATCTATTGGCAATTCACGTGGCCGTTTCGTTTCATTCAATACCGATTGAATGTAAGTCCCGCCTAGCCGAGAAATATACAAAGTATGAGTCTTGGGTTATTCGTAATGGGAATCGATGACGATGAAAAAAGCGTTGAACTTTCACGGCTCAATAAACCGGGGATTGTCAGGTCGGGTCGCTGCTGAGAAAAATTGAAATGTACTTGGAGAGGATCCGTTGGTGTGTAGGCGCTACTCTAAACACTCGCAATCATCGTCTGCGAATCAACATTGATATTTAATCAAGAGCATACAATTACGCTTATTGAAAATTTAATTTTAGGCATCTAAATACTCATGTTGAAGTCATGAATCAAAAGTAACGAGTGCGACGGCCGGCCGATAAAACGATTATTTCATTCCATGATTGGACACAAAATGATGATTGACATTTAATAAAATAAGAATCTCATAGTGGATAAAAGCTGAATTACTAACGAATCAAAAGATTTATGAGCTCACGATCGCCTATGTATCTTTGTTAACATACATCACACGCGGCAATGATTATTAAGATACAGATATACAGTGATTAAATTTTTCTGCCCATCATCCGCCCCCTCCCCTCCCACCATTACACTACATTGTAATTTCCCAAATACTCCTCCATTGTCGTAATGTCAAATCGAACTCTCGGCAAACTAATTTCTCCTATTCGCCCCCATCAACATCAATTTGCCTCGGAGCAATAAACAAATGGTGCTTCCCAACCTGTCCACAACATCTCCCAATTATTAAGCAACATTTTTAACGAGAGGGACTCGATCCTCGATCGCCTCCTACTCTTCGCCCTCGCCTATCGCCCTCTAAGCCAATGACCGAGACATTATTCGACGATAATCCACCGACTAAACAGTTTACACAAGTTTCCCCACAGCGAGCGGGCGGAGCGGGAGGGAGGGGGGTGGTGGTCGCGAGGAGCGTCAAAAACTATTATCTGGTGGAAAAAAAATTGACGCGTCGGGCGCTGCGCGATAAGGCTTGCATTTATTTGTACTGGAGGAGCGCAGGCGCGCCTCACCTTCGTCATCTCGCTCTTTTCCACAACCTATCGCGCCTTCGTTAAACTCGACATCCCCTCCCCTCCGATTATTTATCGTCGTAAAAAGCCTTAAAACGACGGCACGTATAACGTCTTTCTCCAACGACGCCCCATCCCCCGTCACCTAACCCACCCCCCCACTCCCCGTCCGCCTATCTGTCCCGCAGTCGGCCTACCTCCGCTCTCGCTCGGCACACACACACACACACAGCGATAAGAAACCGAGTGGCGCGCAAGAGAGAATACTCGGGAAAAATACCGTTCTTTCTCCTCGGGACTCTCTTCCTCTTATCTGCACTTTGTTGAGAAACCGACGAGGACGCCGCGCAGCCAAAGGAGAGGCACCGAAGCCGCCCACGTTTAGCCTCGCGAGCCGAGCCGCGCGTACACGTGACGTTGACGGGGAGAGCGCGCGAGGAAAAAGGAGCGAGGAAATATGAGGGAAACGGCTCGGGAGGGCAGCGCGGCCCAGCCCCGCCAACTGCCACGACTATCCCCAGCACCGCCGCTCGCCGACAAATTGCGAGAAAAACTCCTCCCGCCCCACTTTACTCGATTTTGCTTGGCTCTTTTGTAGCCGCTGGATGCTGCACTCGAGCGTGGCCGAAGCTGCAGCCTCATAAGACCTAGTAAGACCGACCTCGCCCCCGCGCCTCGCCCGCTATCTTATCTCGCAGTGCTTTCGCGAATACGCTTTTCCGAAAAGCCCCGAGGCCGTCAGCCCGCTAATCCGCGGCGCTGCTCCACTTTTATCTCGCCGGCCGGTCCCTGAAACCCAGCAATTATCACACTTACGGGCGACACCCGGCCAAGTCATTAAAGTACTTTAAACAGACCTCGTGGTGCCCTCGTCCTGCCTTCCTCGCGCACGATTTACGATCCGGGAGAGCAGGCCGGTAAAACGCGCCTCGCACCGGCGTTTATCAAAATCTAAACACGACCTCACCACGACCCTCCGACCTTCCCGTTTTTCACCGACGCTTATCAGCCTCCAAGCCCAAGCGGGCCCAGCCGCTTCCGAGCTTCCTCGCCAGCTTATCCGTGAGCTGCTCCTCCGATACTCCCTTGCCAATCCTAGACTCTATACATCAGTCATACATAACGTACATCGCGGCATAATTATATTACGAAGCTGCACTTGGACGTTGGATGGCTGTGTTATCGACGAGACGAGACTGCGACGTGCAGAATTCGCGCGGCACGGTGTCCTAGCGACAGAGAGGGAGAGAGCGAGGGGGGGTGGGAGAGTGATGGAATTTAGCGTAGTCGAGTCTCGTCCCGAGATATCTCAGCTTTTGCCTATTAATGCGCGACAGCGTTTTCTTTGTATTGGACGCGCTGGTGTCGCTGGCATTTACAAATCGCCGTATACGCAGCCAGTGAATTGCCATTGATTCCACCATAATGCTGCCGAGACTAGAAACAACGCGGCGCTTTTACTCGGCTTCCCTCCCCTCCCCCAACCACCCACCGCCCCCTCCCCACAGTCGCAGTCCGTCCGCCGAGTCGCTTTAAATGCCCGGAGATAACCCGGAGATACATGGCAATTGGAGCGACTGTCTTTATTGTTGGGCCCTAAAGTCACTAAAGGCCACAAAGTCTCCCGAGCTATTTCGGTAATAATGCCCGTAGCCAGTCATCCCACGATCTTATCAGGCCTGAAAGATCAATGTCTCGTAATGGCCGCGCGGCCGATAATTTACCTCGACATTAAAAGCCCCATTGTCGCACAATACATATTGTTGGCTGGGACGCTTGACGACAAAGCGCCCCGACACCTTACACGATTAAACGAGAAAATCCGGCTCGGACACGCCAACTCCAAAGCCCCGAATAACATTGGCGCACAAAGGCACTCGCAAAGGCGCTCGGCCCACGTGCCTCAGGCCCGCGACAAAAAATCCTCATTAGGAAATTATCGAGCGTACGGCGAGGCATCGAGCGTACGGCGAGGGGGCTCGGTAAAACTCCTCGGGGCCAGGTTGTGAGCTTGAAAGCGCGGCGCCGCGATATTCGGCATGCGACATGCGTGGCGTACAATTGTCACACCGCGCTCAACGCGTGCCGTACATAAATGATAAGGGACTGCCCGATACGGGCCGCGCTTATACAATTAGGTCGGGGGGAGAGAGAGAGAGAGAGAGAGCCGTTGCTGTCAGCACTCGGCATCACTGTCTCATCGATATGTGGCCACACAGCGCCTGAGCGCCCCGGCTTGTTTGCCATTGGCAGGCTCGCCGGCCACTTTAACCTACCTCGGTGTGAGTTTGCGTGAAACAATGTCTAATTAACTTGTCCTGTGAGTGCTTAATGTGAGGGTTTAATGGATAATTGGGCAGCTCGCGAGGTAGGTGCACCAGGCTCTCCGGGTCCTGTTGGCATGGCTCAGTTGGGACCCGCGGCAGGGCCTCGCGAGCCTCCCAAAGTCCGGGTCTTGGAGAAGGGAAGTGAGTGCCGGGTGCTGGGGGTTGCGCAACTGGCACCAAAAACAGAAACAGAAAAAGAAATAGAAATTAATTAGGTTGATAATTAAGTAGGGATAAAGTGAGTTGAAGGTGCCTTCTTCTCCCTTTCCCAAGCGAAATCCCTCTACTTAACAATAATATTATACATATAACGTGTATATATTATATAAATGTATATATTATATAAATTAACATTTCTCGCTCGAATAAAATAAACGTCAAGAGAGGAGCCCTATTATGAATACTATCGTCGAAATAATCTGTACATCTGCATTGCGATAGGGAATCCTTTTAGCGATGTGTGCTTGCAGTGTATTTACATATTGCAAGCGGGGAACAATCGTGATGGGACATTTTTTGCCGGGAGAGGGAAGCTCTGGAAACGCTCTGGATCGAGTGAGCTTGGCTCTTAGCGAGTGCGATTCGCAACATTGAAACGTTAATGGAACATATAAATAAGAGATATAAATATCCCGTTTAAAATGCCGGGGCAGAAAAATACGTCCGTCTTATTACTTGGGATGATTGCCAGTCGAACGGTTGATAATACAATTTTTATGCGTTATTATGCGAGAGCGGGCGGGTCTCGCAGGCCGAGATGAGTTTGCGTAGGCAGAGGAGGTGGTGGAGGAGGTGGAGGAGGAGGAGGTGGAGGAGGTGGAGGAGGAGGTGGAGGAGAGGAGTGACGACGGGCGACGACGTCTCGTCGGCCGCGGCGGAGCTCTTTCGCAATCGGCGAATTAGCTCTCTAAGAATATGCGCCGCCCCCTTTGAGTCCGAGGGAAATAATGAGGAATTAGTGTCAGGGCGCGAGGGGACGTCGTCGCCTCGGATCCTCGCTCGGGAGTGGGCCCCGAGCAAAAGCGCATTCGGTCTCTTCAAAGTGCGACATGCCGAACTGTCATCGCCGTCGTCGCTCTCTCTAGGGCTCGGAGATTATGGCCGCCGCCGGACCACGCGATCGCTCCATCTCCGGCCCGAGTCTTTTAACGCCCTGGTGCATTGGCCGAGGCGGCGGCGGCGGCGGCGCAGGGAATCTGTCGGATGGCCAAACAGCCTGAGTAACACGACGTGCATGTCCGGGGGCTTTTAATCCGCAAATGTCACTACGAGCGCTCGGGCGAGTCGACGGGCTGAAATGATTTCATTTACATTTTGAGCGGCTCGCCTCGCATGAAGGCTTACTTAAGCGTCCGTAAAGAACTCTCCCGACTACTTAGCGCGAGTGTACGAATGATTGGGGAGTGCGGGATAAACACTGTATGCCGGCCATCCTATAATAAGATACGGGGGGGAGAGAGGGGAGGAGGGCCGGTGATGGGTGGTGGTGGTGGGTGCCAAGCTGGTGCGATGAATAATTTGATCGAGTTTGGCGGCACGCTCGAGGAGAATGGAGGAGCTGGAGGACGGCGAGCAGGTGGGGCGGAGGGCGGAGGGCAAGTGTGCAGAAAGGACCAGAAAGGAGAAAAGGAGCGACTTGCCGTGAAGGGAATTGGTGGCACTCGCGGGGAAAAAGATATCGTTGGCCAATAATTGTTTGGGCTTATTTGCCGTCGTACAGCATTGACACGTGACTTGGCAAATGCAATTCTGCAGTCTCGGCCCGCAAGGAGGGGAGTCGGCAAACTAAATAGATGCGTCAGTCACGTGGAGGAAGAGAGTCCGCTCGCAAGTATCTCAACTTATCAAGTATAACTGAGGCAAGAAGCTATTAAATGCCTGCGGCTATTCATTTTGAAGCTAAACTTAACAATTTAATAATATTTAATGCGGCGCTTTAGTAATAAGTTGCTTCGGCTGAGCATAATATTAAAATAATGAAATATCGGGCCAATTATTCAGGAAATCTGAAAGTATGAGATCTTTTGAATGGATCGTTTCATTAGGCAACTATGAGCAACTATGAAGGGCTGAACTATGAGCTCCTCCTGCCCTTACGCCCACTCGAACGACACGACGAAATATTCTTGTTGGCTAGATTCGATGCTGAATGTGGGAAGAAAGTTGTTTTCCCTCTGTTCGATTAGAGAGAGAGAGAGAGTGGCGGTGAGTGGGAAAGTGTCGCGATTTTTGTAAACTCCCGGGAAGCCGGCAATATGTCGTACTTAAAAATCTCCAAGTGAATTAATCGGCTTCACTTGGACGCATTATAAATAGAGTCGCTTGAATAGATTGGAAAATCGAGCACGAGGATGTCGAATTATCTGAAATTAAAAAAACAAGATAATTTGGATGGCCGCGCGTGCGCCTTGGCTGTCTCCGATCGCTTGGATATACTCTAAATATGAGGCTAAGGCCGAGAGTTAAGAGGCCTCTTATGCAAAGCTCCTTAAAGCCCATCTAAATGCAAAATCGACGATTTAAGAATAACATTGCGATATCTTGGATAAATTGGTTTGAAATTTTGCGAATGATGGCTTCACGGAGCTTTTTTCGGAGCCGAAATCCCCCCGCACCTACCGAGCCATATATCGAGCTTCAATGTACACTGATCTACCTGAAATGTCAATTACGATATACACGTGACACACAACACTTGGTCAGCAGCTTAATAATTCTTTCACTATCAACTTACATCCATAAATACATCTCATGATGCCTAACTAGTGACTTTAACGTGTAATTTTAGCATTAACACAGCATCAATACTCGCAAATATAAATTCAATTGCAATTTCAAAGTTGTAACGCAATATCGTACCACCCTAAGCTTGCGCCAAAGCGCCAAAAAATAACTTGACTCTAGAATTTTCTGCTCCTTCTCCTCGAGAATTCTCGCACAGCAAAGTCACGGAGACGCTCGACTTGAAGACGCCGAATGCGAAAAGCAGCCAAAGATGCTAACATTGTCTCTCCATCGACGCTAAAACATTGCCAGATGAATAGAAATCTTAATTTCGTCTGCCCACCCCACAGGCAATTGCCTTAGAATGCGCAATCTGTGTGGGTGTAAGGGAACGGCTGAAATTCCGGAAGAAGATCCGGCAATCACGAGCCCGAGCGCAACAAAAGTGGCCTCGTGTCCTCTAAAAAATCCCTCCCCTTTCCCAATTCCTCGAAAGAAGCACGCGATAATGAAATACCTCGGAAGGGCTTACATCTAGCGGCGTAGTTGTAAATCCGAAGGCCGATCGGACTCGAGTGGGAAAAATCCGGGGAATGCTCACCCCGGCTTCATTTCACCCCTTCCCTCCATATTGTCAAAGACATTTCTATCAAGGCCCGACATTGGGGTCGTCCGCGCGAGTGGGCCGGGGCGGCCACGAGCCCCAACTCCCCCACCCCCGTGGCATTCCTCATCGCCTTCCCGGCCCGGACGCCCCGAGGCCCTCCGAGGCGTTCCGACCTCCGGTGCCGCGCCGTCCCGATAGAGCCGCGATAATTGAGTTGCCCGGGTAATTGAGAGAGGTCGGGCGTAATACGAGTGGCCGCGGCTCGACGCGCCTACGACTCCCCGAAAGGATTGTACGTAGCCGAGTAAGCGCGCCAACAATGCCGGGGCTCCGTGTCGTAATCTCGCACGCAACTCCTTCCGGATGATATTGCCTCAAAATAATCGTCGGATCGAGAAATTCCATGCCAACGAATTGCCGGGAGCCAAACTCCTCGTCCAACGGCCCCCCACTCCCGTCTCTACCACCACCACCTCTACCAAGCCCGGAAGTCCCCACGCCCTTGGATTAGGATCGAGAATCGTATCCTTCCTCGATATCCGCCGATATCCGCCCCGCCCCCCCCCCACTCGGACCCTCCGACTTTAGCCCCGGGCCGCCCCTCCTCCTCCTCGACGCCTCAAAGCCCCTTCCCTTTCTAATCGCCCTCCCTCTCGCCCCTCTAATCCCGTCTTATCGTCATTATGAGGAGCTTTTTTTGCCGTACCGCGAGTACCGTAAAGCCAATAAATAACGCAGCTCCCTTTAAGCGCGAATTATTTGCACGGCCGACGACCGATTAATTTTATTAACGCTGATTCAACTTCACCTCGCCGGCTTCCTTTTTCCCGAACCTGAATGCTAATGATCCTCTTCGACGCTCAAAAGCCCGTAATACCATAAATAATTCAACTCCCATACACGGCCAACTTTACTTCGCCGAACAATGTCGTATATTTTTAGATACGACCTGCACCAATATATATTAAGACCTACACTTTTATTATTCCCCGCGTTTCTCGTATCTTATACCTCTGCGATAATTACCTCCTCTGCCCATTCTCAACAATTCCAAACTCCTCCCACCCACCCTTACATCCCCCCGCGCGCACTAAATGCAATTTGCCAAATAATATCGCGCGATTTTCGCCCCTCTCACTTCTCACCAGAACTTTTATCCACGAAGCAAAGGCCGCGAGCTCTTACTTCCCCCTCGCCCCACCCCAACATCAAACTAATACTATAAATTCTTATCAGCTTGGGCGATCGAGCGAGCATTCCGCTCGATTAGCATACGAGGAGATCGCGCACTTTGCCAAAACACAATTCACCAAACTACTCGACGCCTTACGCGACGCCACGCGGCCCAGCTCCATCAGCATATAAATTTCAAAACACATCCAATACTTTAAGCTCCTCGGGCAAATCTAACCCACCATTAAGCACTCGAAGGCCATATCGAAAGCCAAGAGGCCGCAGCCCCACGAGACAATAGACGCCCAGATGAACTGGGCATTTATCAAAAGGGCTTAGGCGCCATTCGTTCCCTTCCGTTGGCCAGACACGCGCCTCCCGGACGAGCCATCCGCTTACCAATTCCGATTATGCCGAAAGCCGCGAGAACTCGATCCCCATTGTCCGCCACGACAATCCCACCATCCACGGCCCACCCAAACGCACAATCTAATCCTAATACGCGCCAAGCGCCGGCATCCCACTTGGCCAACCTCTCCTCCCCCCCTACGCTCGTCCGAGGAAATAACCTTTCCAGTAGTACTTGGAAAGAGCCCCAACTCGTGCCAAAGCTCTTGGCGAATTCGCACTCGGGAACGCCGAGGCGCCTCCTCCCCTCCCGGCCCCCCCACCACTCCACACCACCCAACACCACCCAACGCTTTCCAACGCCACCCAACGCCGCCCAAGACAAAGCGCAACGATCGGCCCTCCGGCCTACAACAAAGCGTCGCCTGGACTCTTTTATCGCGAGCGCGGCTGACTCACGTTGTGCCTGGCAGTGGGCCACGCGTCCAATGGCCCCGGGCAGCTGCAGCAGCTCCCGGCAGTCCGGCGCTTTATATTTAAATCGCGAGGCTCCCTCCGCAATCCTCCGCCAAATCGGAATATCGGGGGGGCGCGGGGAGGCGGCCTTTGTAGTAGCCGCGCCGTTCCGAGAAGAGGAGATCTCGCGATCTCTCGTCGCTCGGCGTCGCAGACTTGACGGATTGGGGAGGGGGGGCGGTGGTGGGGGGGGGGGCCGGGGACAAGAGAGGGAGAGGGCGGCGCGCGACGGAGGCACATTCGTCACGAGCCTCGTTTGGCGGAGATTCGTAGGGCCGTGTCGTGGTGGTGGTGGTGGCTGGGTGCCGGGGGTGGGTATTCACGTGGCAAAAGAGTGTCGAGGCATCGATGGAACGCGGCTCCGTGGGCGCTGCAGCGGCGCCTTCGGGACTGCCGAATAAGAGGCCCCTCACTATCAATCAGCCTATCCATCTGCGAGTGGGAGGGGGGTGGGTGAGTCTAGACAATCTGATTAGGCGGTATCGAGTGACAATTTGGGAGGCGTGATTTATCGCCAATCGGATGTTGTTTCGCCAAAAGTCGGCGTGCCGGTGAGTGTCGGTGGGGGTTGTCGCTCTCTCCGCCCGCCTAATCAATTTGAAAGCACAGTTGGTTATGAAAATATGGGATATCCTGGCTGCAAGGAGAAAGTTTCGTGGAAGCGAAGCGGCACTTTTTCCTTCCTTCTCGTATCCTATTAGCGCGGCGGGATTATTCCAAGTTTTATTCTGAATCTCCGTGCACAATGGAATTTTCAATGCGTCGAGATGGAAGTTTTGAACAATGCGGGCCAGCATCTCTAGCTTCTCAATTATCATTTTGCTATGATCTGACCAACTGCAGCGTAATTCAAATTATTTTCAACATCGCGCAGACCTGATGCCCAAGGAATCTCCAACTTCCAACCTCAATTATTGTAGCCAGCTGCATTTTTCAAAGATTCCCCGCATAAATATCCCCACACAATGCCATATTAATTAGTGTTATTACCAAGTTGAATTGGATGGCAAATGAAAATTAAGCTCCAACTTGCACGTTTTAGGAAGCGCAGAGCTCCTTAAGCGCGAGGCGTTGGTCTATAGAGTTGGGACTCCTCTAATTCACCGAGACTTGCTTGGGCGGAGGCGTGGGCGGGGGTTAAATTTTCTCCAAACCCGCTGCGAGAACGACCAACATCGAATCTTGGTGGCTCAAGGGCACTACCTTAGGCACTCTCACTCGGGCACTCCTCGGGCCCTCCGCACTCCCCCACCAATTCCTCGCCGAAGATGCCAAAGTCTCGCCCGAAAATCGGGGGGACGAGCATCGAGCGGAGCATTCGATTTTCCCGGAAACATTAATCCATCGGCCAAGGAGTCGCGCAACCTACGTATAGCTACCGGAGGCTCAAGCTCCGCCAGTTGGTCCTCCTCGGCTCGAGTGGAGGGGAGCGCCTCGAAATAACCCAAGTTGTCTCGGGGTAACCGTACCACCACCGCTATAACCGCCACCGAATGTAACTCCATTACTCACGGCTCCCGGGACCCGGCAAGGTCGGCTCACTCCTCCATCTCCTCTTCCTCATCTTCGTCTTACATCTTCGCCATGCCCCATCCTCCTCCGTGATGCGCGACTCCTCGTCCACTTGCTCGATTGCGCCGATTAATAGGTAAGAGCTGATGGGGAGGAGGCGCGGGACGCGGACTCGTTGCAATCGAGGAGACAGGCTGCTTGCGACGTGGGCCGCTCGCGCACGCACACACGCGTCCTCCCCGCACTACGGCATTGATTCCGTTAGCCGATGACAAGACGATACAAAGAGAGGATGGTCCGCGTCTCTACGGGCACGTGGGAGCGGCGGAATCGGAGGCGGGGGGGCCTTTGAAGACAAGCGAATGCGTGGGAATTCGCGTATGTGGTGGAGGAGTAGGCGCCTCGGGGCGAGGAGCCAAGGCCCTCTTGCCCCACATATTTGGCGGGGAGAATTTCGGTTGGTGTGAGTTTGCGTAGCCGCGATGGTTGGCAATCGATTCGCTATTGGCTATGGGCGAGCGGCGGGGTGGGGGGGGAGGCCCTCTTTCGGTCATTAGGCGTGCAATTTGGTAGGGGCCGGGTGGTTTTTTCCTCGGGACTGGGATTGGCGAAATGACTGGATCCGGCGAAATTCGGCAGCGATTTTGATAATAAATTGCACGCTATGATGATATTGGCCTTCGTTTTGGTAATTATTGTCTGTAAATGCACAGTGGCTGGCGTTACGGCTGGAAAATCCGTAGTACTCGAAAGTGCGTGGTTGAAAGAGAGAGAGAGAGAGAGAGAGTGAGTGGTGATGGAGTGTCGGGGAGGAATTTCCCAGAGCTTTTCGCCTCATACGGCATAAGTTTGCTCGATGAATTTGTGAATTTGTCCAATGAAGGACGTTTGTACTTTGGGCTTTGATGACTAAAGGGCGGAGTGGCCGAAAGGGTGGGAAGCAGGAGGAGGCAAAAGTCTGGGGGGGGGGGAAGGTAAGATTGAGAGAAGATAGGGAGTTTTGACGAGTGATAAAGTAAGAGGGATTGCGGGAGCAGAGCTCGAGGAATGCGAAAAAATAATGATCAAAAGAGGGAACGCACGCAGCGTGATAAAGAGATAAAAATAACGAGAAGGTGGAATAGATGAAGAGATATGGATGGAAATTAAAATATAAAGATAAGCATCGAGAAGAATGCAAGAAGGTTGGAATGAAAGTTGGAGACAAAAGTCGGCAAAAACCTTTCTTCATACTCTTTAAAAGTGAAAGTTTTTCGGCCACTCGTACCCTCCTATCCCTTCCCACTTCTAGCCCCTTCCTCCCCACCCCCTCCCTCCCTTCCCCTAACAAACAATAATGAGGCATTGGACGACCGCAAAGTCCATCTTGTTTAACCACGAGCTAAGCCGAATATCTCTCATCTATCGAGCATCACCTTACATAATAATAATAATCCACGACTAGGATGCGTACAATGTCTGTGGCTGTCGTCCTACGCGTGTCCAATTCAAACACGCGAATCCATAAATAATAGGATTGATGATGAATAATAGAATTGCCACTGGCCAAGGAAATGTCTCCTTTTGTTACGATATTGGCCGGCAATTAATTACGATGCTCGGCCCTCTCCGCAACCGACGCCCCAAGATATAAAAAAAAGATAAAAAAAAAGGCCAGCCCCTACCATCTATCCTCACCTCACCTCTTTTCCACGACTTTGCTTATCAATTTGCCTTCCTCGATTGGCTTTGTATCTCGCGCGTGACAGTGCATACGAATTTAGACTTTTGAAAGCAATTGTGTAAAAAATGCTATCCAACGAGCGAGTAGGACGCAATATTTTTTATCGCCACTCTGCAGATGGAAAGTGTCGGGCACTCGTGAAATGAGGAGCTCTTTGTTCTTTGCACACACAGAGGCAATGTGATCTGCCAACTCGGCCAAGTTTAGACGAGAAGGGCCATTCGCGTGGCAGGAGTCCCTCGTTGAATGACTATTAATAAAATATGCCGGAAAATTACCAGAATCGTAATACCGACGGAAGATTAGCGGCTCCTAAGCGATCATTACCACATTATTCATTGTGAGCGTGAAGCGGACGGCCAACTTTGACAAGAATCACTCTTAAATAACACAGGGGCCCACTAATTACAGGGGACAAGCGATAGTTGGAAAAAGGAGAAAAGCAGAGGTTGGCCGCAGCAGGTTGACTCGCTCACGCCTCGATAAAGCGAGTTGAGATTGCGTGGCTGGTGCTTTGGCTGAAAAAGCCGTTTTTCCGGAAGAGTCGTGAATCGATCACAGTGTGAATGCCCGTCGCGACGATAATCGGACGCAGCAGACGCACAACTCGGCCGCGCGAGCAAAGATGGACGGCAGTTCCCACGTCTCTCCCTCTCTCTCTCTCTCTCGCGCGGAGTGCAGCCTCTCCTCTCCTCGGTACATCTGCAAACGCGTTAACCTCGATGGTCGCGAATGAATGGACGCGGGACGATCGGCCGGCCGATCGCCGCTTGCCTTCGTGTCCCGAGTGACCCTTTTACGCTCGATGTCAGCCGGCTTGTCTTCGATCTACGGGGATGCCAACGGGGGCACATGTATTCCAGTTATCGCCGCCTCTTCTGGAAAATCTCTAGCTTGGCGATCGGCGGCACGATGCACCCCGAGCCCTTCAAGATAAGGAATCCGGGATCGCGAGGAACGGCTTCATAGCCGAGAGCAGCCGAGCCAGGAATTCGTCCTCTCGTGGGTTCTCGTGACCTCTGGCCAACTATTATTTGAGCCGGGGGATAAATAAAAGTGCCGCACTCGAGAATCGGCTCATTACCGGTCTAATGGAGAATGGCTGAAGAGGCGCGAGTCAAGCCAGCGTTGAATCTTGGTGGATTTGCTTGCTGCTAAGCCAAGAGGTTTAACGATATTTTCCTCATTGCGCCGCGGCGATTCGTCTCCGCTCCGCATTGAAAAGATTTGGAGAATGCGAGTTGCTTTCCCTATGAATAATACAAAAGGACTGGCGATTAACATATTGACATGGAGGATCAAGATAGGCCGGCCATCGCGAGGTGTAGAAGAGTCGCATAATGCCAAGCGATGATCTTCTCGTGCGCGAGCTCCGGAGACGCTTCAATCCAAGTTGCGCGCGCACTCGATGCAAATGAGCCGCGAGCGAGGGTAATGGATAGCTTTCCTCTTTTTGCAATTGATGCGAGCCGATCGAACGATTGGGCTTGGGTTTACTTTGCTCGACTCTCCCTCTCTCTCTCTCTCTCTCGCATTCTATCAATGGGCTCTGCTGATTCGTTGTAGCGTGTACTGCACAGCTTATTGCGCCTTAATCAGCGCCAATTCAATATTTCCCCGCAAAGTCCATTGCTAATCCTATCAAAATAAACTTTACCCTCGGCCCTCACTTTACGAGACTGGAAGTCTATTTCACCCAATCGGCAGTTCATCAACATTACAAATCCACGCACTCTCATGCGCCTCCTCTCATAAACACCTCGAGCACTTTTGATCCTAAGAGACCTTTGGTTCGTGTAAATGAGCATCGTTAAGAGTGTGGGTGAGCGACCGTCCCAGGGCCGCCAAATAATTGGGACGTTGGCAGTTAAATCCAGTATCTTGGGCAGATATCTGATAAAATATTGATCGTATTGCCATAGAACAAAAGAGATAAAAGAGGCCAAAGTGCCGTGAGGGGGGGGGGAAGGTTGGACAATCTTATACTTTGAAGTTTAATAAGCCACATTATCACGCGACGCTCAGTGCATTATTCCAACATACAGAAGTACATAGCGTATGTCGATTATATGCAGATTATATTATCTGCGTACTGTCTTGAGGGCTGCGAGTGTATTTTGTTGCCACAGTAGCAAGAGTTTCACTGCGCAATGCTGGATTTGGTCTAATGACAATTGCTGACTCGTTGTTACTTGGTCATTGTATGCTGGCCATCTTCTGCTCAGCGACAGACGCAAAAAGTGAAGCAAAGCGCGTGGTGAGCGGAATTCAAGAGCACGGGGAGGGGGGGCGGGTCGATGTAAGGGGGTGGACATCGGACTAGAGCCACCGATAGGAACGAGTATGCTTGAGAAGTTGAAAAAATCAATAAGGACACAAGGACTCGAAGGAGAAGCGAAGGCAAAAGTTACGCTCGTAACTTCATGGTGGTGGCTCTCCGTCCGTCAGTTATGTCTCTCTCTCTCTCTCTCTCTCTCTCTCTCTCCGTCGTGATTCAACAGCAAGTGACTGTCATCGTTCGCCCGTTGAAATACTCGATGCTTTCATTTATAACGCACCAGCTTTTTCAAAACATGCCCGAGGGCGTGCAATAATACCGACGACATCTTCTTCCCGAGTGTCAAAAATCAACATCTCTCTCTCTCTCTCTCTCCAAGTGCTCTCGCAATTCCGCATTTCCCTCGCTATCCACCTACGCTCCGCTACCGCGCATCGCCCTCAATTCAAACGTACACGCATACTCGCATAATACATCGTCACCATTATTTCAGCCATTATTTCAACACAATCTCACATTAATGTTACAATTTCAACGCAGGAGGGCCAACTTGCCGAAAGCCACGACTATCCAGCTCTGCCCATGTAAATTATTGACCAAGAATTTGAGAGACTAAACGCTCGCCAAGGACACATAATCCCAACATTATTAAATTTAAAAATCCTCGACCTCTGGGATTCTGCAAAGCTCATCGTGAAAACACATTGCCATTTAAAAACGTCGCCCCACCCCCACCCACCCCCCGATTATGCTATCGGACAATTCATTAATTACGCGATAACAAGACGAAAGAAAGACAGGCTCGCAAACGGGACAAAGAGTGGTGGGGGGGGGGGGAAGAGCGACGAGTTCCTGGTCCAGTGCTCGAAGCGGCGGAAGCTGCCGCCTAGCCGGTCATTGGCAATAGTTGGGCACAGTTGGCTAATGAGGCGAGAGCAGCCTCTTTGCACTGCCGTGGCAATGAGGTGGGGCCCGGGTGAGTGACGGGGCCGAGCGACAGAGAGCGCGTGCTCGGGCCCGAGAAAGAGAGAGAGAGAGAGAGAGAATTAAACGCGGGCAGCGAAGGAGTAAGTGGGCAGTAGGAGAGCGATTACGCGTCCAGATGACGCCGCTCGTTAAGATGAGCTACGGCTCGCAATTAACATTCCCTTTGTTGGTGGGAGCGAGGAGGGAGGAGCCCAGAGGGGGGGGGAGTCGGCGAAGCTTTTGCGCCGGGCGCTTCATTTTATTGGAGCCGGCCGTTTCGGGTGGATAAGCTTCGCGGCCGACGGAGGTGGGGCGCCGTCGTTTTCGAGCGAGCCCCTCCCGGGCCCGCGACCGGGGGAGTAAATATCCTCGGGCCGGGAGATGCTTTATAGGATGGCCTCGCGCGCCTCCCTCCGCCCCCGGGGAACTCGGCAACCCGGGCGTCGTCGTCCAGGTGCTCGGCCGCTGCTATTGTGCGCCGGCACTATTTATCCGAAAGCCCGATTTAAGCCGTCGACGTGATGGGGGGGGGGGAGGGCTCGTTATTTACATAACTCGGAAATTAATCTCGAGTAATTAGCCGGTGCATTAAAGGGAGGCGGGGCCGCCGCTTCTTTCGAGCTCCGAGTAGTCACTGGCTCCTGGCGATTAGCGCTCATTTCATTCGCCAGATCTCGTAATTATCCGGCCGGAAAGGGATAAATTTTCCCTTGTAATTAGCAGTCGGTGTATTAGCCAATTGTCCAATTTAATCGCTGGACCTCTGATTTATTCGCCGATGTAATGCCGAGGGTAGTTGGTTGGGGTATAATAACGCGACCGTTTTGCTCGCTCTGACTGACGGGGAAATATTGCGCGTGAGTGGTGTTGCACTGCATGTGTTGCAACGGAGTGAATACGAGGAAAGTGTTTGTCTTGTCTCGGTGGTGGTGGGGGGGGGGGCATGGAGAGGAGCTGACAAATAATTACGAGTGGACAGACAATTGCGCGTGGCGATTAAGAACGCGGATCGTAGCTCAGCTGTGTGGGTTTGTCATGAGAATTTGCGTCCGAGTGCGTTTATTTGAAGAAAAAAGAACGTAGAGTAGGATGAGCGTAGCCTAGAGGCAAGTGAAGCAAAGTCCAATGGGGGCAAAGGATTTGATATTCGTGAAAAAAAGAGAGCGGCGATATTAAAAAGAAATTGGTTCTGCTATTCTCAAGAGTCATTAATCATAATGAATCAATGAATCGAAGCGTGATTCCTGGCTTTCTTCGACTTTATTAATAATTTCGAGCTCGCGTCTCACATGAAAAGTGGAAAAAGAAAGAGCGCGGAAGAGAAGGAGCAGCAGCTATCGCGAGTGCCCCAGTGTTATATTGCGATTGTGCGATTGTGTGTGTGTGTGTGTGTGCGCGCGCGGGCGAAAGCTAAAGGAGATGGCAATCTACTCGGAATTAGATGAGGCGAGAGCATCGCATTAAGCCGAGATCAGACTCCAAAATAGACATTGTTTATGGGTCTTGAGGCTTGTTTTGAAGCATTGACGTCCGTGATTATGAAAAAAGCGCAGGCAGAAGGCGCTAGAAGTGACGGGGGGGGGGCGATTTAAATGCTCCTCTCCTACATCAACTTCCTTTCTTTTTCCTCTTTGAAATTTACGCGCTGCCCTAATTGAGCGGAACGTGAGGTTGCTTTTAAAGGCCCCCGCCCCCTCCACCCACGCACTCGCCATCACCATTGTAAATGAGAGTCATCGACCGTGTATTTGTTGGACTCTAAGAGGCGTCCTCCTGCCCCGGCCAAGGAACAGAAATTTTAATGAACTTTAATTTCTGTATTCCTACGATTAATCCACTATACGAGCTCAATCGACTCCAATTATCGAGCAAACCACAATGCATCCTCGTCCTATTTACTCGAGCTGACCCGCTAAAATATGAATAACCGCGCGCAATAAAATCACGTTGGACTTGAGAGGGCAAGGGAAGTGATATTAAAAGCTCCCGCTGCCCTCGTGAAAAATGCCAAGGTAGTCGAGTAAGACAGTTAAACATCTGGAATATTAAACTATTTCAGCAGATCAATGATACAGACGGTACAACTTATTTCTGAATGCCTGGAGATTTCATGGGCAGATGACGAGGCCTCCGCTAATGCCGCATTACCATTTTCGCAAAACTTTTTCGACGCAAAGCTGCTGTAATCTGCTTATCATCCGAGGCCGAGCGGGGCCGTCGAGCAGTTTGCTCAATGTCCGCCGAGGCCCCTCACTATTAGCAAAAGTGCAAAACTGCAGCTGCGCTAATCGAGGCGATTTAATTAGATTAGAATTACAAGAGCGCTCAGGCCTGCCCACGAGGACGGCCCAACCATCATCATATATTACAGAATTATCAACGGGGCCGAGGTGAAGAATTACATTTTTCCGTTTCCCAATCGGCTGTGCAGATTAACAATTTCGATATATCCCCGACGCACACATGGGGCGCAGAAAATTAATCAATCTTATCATCGGGGCCTCCGTTCCCGTTAAAAAGCAACCTCGCGAGCGAGAAAAAAAAACACGAATTTAATCCTGCCAATTCATATGTACACGATCAATAAATCACTATTGTATTATGTAAGCGAAGGGGTTAGCTTGCGCTTAACAGAGTAATTCGACGTGTGCACTTAGCTCCAGCGACTAATCTACTCGTATTATTGAGAATGTCACTCGGCCGCGAGCGCTCCATTAGCGTCACGGCCTGGGATTTCGACCACTTGGTCGTCGTCGTCGTCGTCGTCGTCGTCGTCCATGTGTCTATCTCTCTATCTCACTAACTCTCACAGACACCCCCACACCCGCGCTCCCTCACTCGCTCACTCTCTCTCTCTCTGTATCCGTCTGTGGAAACGTCTCTATAGCGCTCCCTTTCTCGCTGCGGTTTACTCGAGCGCCACGCTACGAGCGCGTTTCCGTTCCTATAATCTGTTTCTCGAAATAATATTCAACGGAAGTCTGCTCAGCGCTTGTGAAAGCGCTTGCACTTTGATTCACGCCCTCGTCTCTTATCCGCCTGCAGTTTCGCCTTTGAGCGGGAGATTTTCAGCGCCTGTTTAGACTTTCCGTCCTGGATTATTCATTCGAATTTTTAAGGAAAATAAAGAAACGCCCAGCACATTTTTTACGAGCTGATTCTCCGAGTTTAAAGGCGGCCAACTCATACACAAGGCCTCTCTAACTCTTCCGTCGCGCATCTCTGCTGCTTTCGATAATAATTTCCCATTAGCGATATAATTTAGTCAACTGCATAATTTAGTCAAGTCACACGAGGTTGTCGCTTATCTCTGCAGATCTCTTTGGCAAACAATCGGCAAATCAACAATAACAACAGCAGCAGCATCAATAATAATAACAATAATAATAATGATCATGGGAACGAGGATGATGGGAGGGATGGAAAAATTTAACTTGAACTGATTGGTAGACAGATTATTATTGCATTTGACTTATTGCGTCCGTACTTATCTCTACGATGATAAGTATTTCCGTCAAATATTAACCCTCCAAATTACTATATTACTGCAAATAAAGCGAGCCCTCTCATCTCTATAAATTACAAAGCCCACATACTGCCAATAAGATTGTTGTACAAATAAAGTTTCGATTGGAGGCGGCAATTTATATTTACCAGCCGCACCGAATTCACTCTTTATTTCAACTGTCCCTCTCTTAACAATAAGACATACATTGTCTACTCTTTAAACGAGGCTTTGGCTATAATTAGCTGCACTTTCTTCATCAATTGCCGCTCAACGCCCACAATACTCCAAGCCAGCCGCAATTTTCACGCACGCGCACACACGCGCACATATATATGTATGTATAATCTTTATTGGGCGATCTATTTTCATGTATTGCACGTGAGTGGCAGTGTTGGACTTTTTCTTCGCCGAGCGGCTAAAACGTTGGATTTTCATTTACGCATCGACTACGTCGATAAATTTATTGCGGCCCTCGGCGTCAAGTTGGCACGTCTGCGACTGTCTTTTGTTACTCGGGACTGCAAAAATGTCGAGGAGGAATGTCTCGAGCCTCTTGATGCACGAGCATTAATAAGTATCTATGTATTTATAGACATTTCTATTGCAGCTTCGAAATAGCTGGCCGCGCTAATGTTTTCGACAAAGCTCTAATATATATTTTTATATGCCCGGCCGAGTCAAAAGCACTGCCGATGCATAAATACGTCTAACGAGGACTGCTCCCGACGCTCTAAAGTCATCCTCGTTAGACGTTTATCGTCTCCCTTATAAAATATCTCAATAGTAGGCAATCGTAATGCCCTCCTCCTCCTCCTCCTCCACCTCCTCCACCTCCTCCTCCTCCTCCTCCTCCTCCTCCTCTCCTTTCTCGCCGCACCACAATCTCGGAAGGCGAAATTTTAATGCTCTCACATCTAATTTCCCTTCAACAGATCGCTTTTGTCAAAAGTTGACTAACTAGGCGCACTCGATAAGCAAGTCATTCTGCCTCCGAGCCGCCTCCGCCTACGCCCCCGCTCCCCCATCCTTACCTCCAGCGCAACGAGATACTACTTTGCTAATTAATGAACTTTTCATTCGGCCATTCAAATTTCTCCTCCCAAGATGAAACTCGCAAATCACCCGCCAAGAATCTCGTCTTTGTGGAGCGAGGTAGGCGCCTAGGGTGACGTCATCGTCGCACGCACGCGCCCGCACGGCCTGCCTCTCCTGCCGTGGAAGGAGCGTGGAACGAGCGTGGAAATGGGTGGAAATGGGTGGAAATGGGTGGAAATGGGTGGAAGAAGCGTGCAAATGGGTGGAAGGAGCCTAGAAAGAGCATGGAAATGGGTGGAAGGAGCGTGGAAGGAGCGTGGAAGGAGCGTGGAAGGAGCGTGGAAAAGAGCGTGGAAAAGAGGGTGGAAAAACGAATGCGTGAAATCACGAGTCTGTTCCCTTTTGCAATCCGCAACGCACACATGCCGTGCATTTGACATTTCGCCGATCGCGATCGAGGCAGCAGTGCGCTCAGCCCATCACCGAGGGCTCGAGGTGCTTTGGTGGGTGGCGAGGCCGAGGTTGAGGCCGAGGTTGAGGCCGAGGTTGAGGTTGAGGACCACGACGAGCACACCGATAATGGGCCGTGGAGGAAGGAGCGGGAGTCGAGCGGAAGAGGTGGGGAGTGGCCAAGATGAGGAGGAGAGTACGTCGCGTACTTTGCAACAAATGCCTCGGGCGTAGCCGTGTGGCCGCGGTAATGATACTTGAGAGCCGAGGAGCGAGATACTTCCTCGTGCGAGCTTGAATTATATGGCAGTCGCAGTAAATCCTTTGTTCCAGATATCTGGGCAGATATCAATGCGGGGATTGTTCCGCGAACGGACAAATATTCTCAGAATCGTCGGCTCTGCTTTAATAGCCGTTTCATGCTCCGGCTGGACTATTTGAAGGTATTTGGAGCTATTAATACGATCGTTGGCTGCCTCGGCTCCCATCCTCTTAGGAGACCGGCAGCCTCTCCCACACAATGCTGCCGCGAATTTTTCCAGTCCCCTGGAAGCGCCAACTCGATGCCCAAACGCGCCGACCAATCAATGGCGAAGCGTCGGCCACTCGAGCTATTCGTATCTCGGGAATTTTTGTCGCGAGGCGAGTTACGGGCTGCTGAGAGCCGCCCAGAGGCGAACCTCATTATTATTATTTAGAGCCACACACACACACGGCCTCCCATCCATACGACAATAATAATTCGCCCCTTCCCCGCGCTACGTCACGTCCATTCCTCCCTCTACCGATGCAACATCTGGGCAAGCCTGTGCGGGCCGGCCTATTTATACGACAAATGGCCGTATTATCTGCGCGAGGTGAGAGTGCGCCGCATCGCTGGATAAAGAGGAGGAGGAGGAGGAGCTCGCGTCCCCGAAGAAATTAATGGGCAAGTGATACTGGGCGGCGAGTTGTCGCGCTGCCGAGAATTCGTCGGAGCGCGCATTCGAGTCTCGAGAGACGCTCGAGCCGATAAAGGAGCAGCCTCCTTTAAATGCAGGAAAGCGGCAGATTTTGTGGGCAGAAGGAGTATCGCTGGGCCTTGGCAGTAAAGACGAGGAGGCGTCAGTGGCACTTGGCTCACCGAGCGCGTGGCGAGCCTCTCTCTCTCTCTCTCGGCCCAATTAAATGCTGCGATCGAGGATCAACGGGCGCGAGCCGGGACTCCCTCCGGAATCCGGGAAACGCTAAACCGCAGCTTAATTAAAGGTTCGTCGTCGCTGGGAGCGAACGCGAGGACGTCGCTCCGGTTCGCGCGCGAACGTGCGCCGGCCTGCCGAGCCTCCCGGCCTCTGGCGCCCTACAAAACTGACGTACGAATGATTTCATCAAAGGTTATCCATCATCGTTTCGCCTAGAAGCGAGGTGTTTGATGATGCCGCCCCCCACCATCTTCCCCCTCGGAATGCCCGCCATTCGCTCCGCCGTCTCGCTCTCCTTCCATCCCGCGATCCCTCCATTCATCATCGCGATCGCGCCTATTTTTGCTTCGTGCCTTTGACCTCATTACTCAGGCCTTATTAATTCTCCGCCTAATGGCCATCTCCACTTTCGCGCCTCTCCGCGCGCAATTTATGCCCGTCTATTTATAATTAATATCGTTCGAGAGCCTCGTCATTAGCCAGAGCGACGATATTAGCTCTTCCGGATGAATTGAGGCTCGCGCATCACCTGCTCGGGCAACGTCGGCGCCCTCGGCTAATAAACCTCGCCTTTATAAATTCCAGCCCGAGAGAACTCGCTCGACTTGGCCGACTCGGCCGTTCCTCGGCCCTCCCCTGGCCTTCTTTGCCTCCGCCGGACGTATTTATACGACACGTCGCATTGCCAGTGTCCCGGGGCTTCCTCGAGGCTTCCGCGCCCTCCACTGCCCCGGCACTATTCAATTATTCAGCCCCGACCTCGCTAATGAAATTCCCTCATAGAGGGAGACCAGAGGGAGACCAAGCCCCCCGATAGATGAGAGCCCCGCAAGGTCAGGTGATGAGAGACAATTACGAATGGGAGGGAGAAGGAGGGGAAGGCGCCAACGCTCCTCCACACTCTCCCGAGCGGCCGTCATTACTTTTATCACTGCCAGATAGACATGCCAATGTCACTACCATCTTCTTCGCGATATATACAGTTACTTTTGCCACCCGCGCGCGCGCGCAAAAAGTCTCCCCACTGTCGGGGAGTGTACCGTTAGGCAAATGCCCCGAGTACCGCGCGTTTACTTATCATCCTCGGCCGTTAAACGAGTCAATCCCGAGCGAGCGATAATAGCCGGCCCCGCGAGATTGGAGCGCCGATCGCGAAACACTCGCGTTCCAACATTACTGCGCACTCGGCTCGCCTCACTTGCTCCTCCAGCCCTCAACGCTTTCGGGGCTTTCGGCGCTTTCGGGGGGGACGAGGCGCGCCGAGGACAAGGAGCACGCCACCCTCGAGGCCACGCGACCTGCCGACTCTCTCTCTCTCTCTCTCGAGCTTCTGCCTGCCCACAGCCGTCATTAAAGCTCCGTCTTCTACTCTTAAACTTGCCGCTTTCCAATCATTAGCCCCCGCAACTCCACTCCCGCTCGTCCCTCCTCCCTAACCCCCACCCCCACATTTCTCATCCATCCCTCCATTGTCTTGTTGCCGCGCTACACGCGTCCCACGTTGCCTCCATCAGCCTTGCGCTACTTGTAATAAAGCCCTCCATCTCCCTCCCTTCTCACCTCGATCCCTTGCTTGGCGAGCACTATTGCAACATCCAGTCTGAATCTCGGCCGCTGGCACATCACCTTTTCACGCGGCGTTCCCTTCATTTGCCTATCCGATCTCTCCTCGAACGGGGAGGAGAAGAAAAATCAGACAACCAGCCCAACGAACAACGGACGCTGCTCAAACGATTTGCTCTCTCGGCGGAAGAGCGATAGCTGCGACTCTGCCGACAACGCCACTTTGAGAAATCATCGGACATTGGCTGAGTCGGAGAGCCTTATCGGCCAACACGCCGAGAGAAAGGCTCGTTAAAAGGACGCCCAAGGGTCTGGGAGGGCACGGAGCACGTGTCGATCGAGTGCCCGTGAGGTGGTCGTGAAAATGGTGGAAAAGTCCGAGGAGATGGACGTGTGTCGAGTGTCCACGTAGGTGCGGGACTGCTGCCCAACCCCGGCGATTGACAGGCGATCGAGAAAGGAAAGAGGAGCGTTGGCCCTTCTCGAGCCAGCTTGAGGAGCCTCGAGGACGAGGTGCTCTGTATTTTGAGCCCGGGCACCCGCGCAAGCCCAGCGATAATTGTGTCGGTCGTTTGCGAGTTGGATTTGTGAATTGGGGGCCGGAGGAGTCACCAGCCCAAGGACAATAGGAGGATGTTGGCGAAGGGAGAGCTCTGAGAGGCGAGAGAGCGAGCGCCGTCGAGGAGGACACGCGCGATTACGGGATTTGAAAGCCTCGTCTGTCCAGAGATGAAATTACTCTGTCGGTCGTGTTCCGCGTTCCAGGCGGCAAGTCGAGCGCACCTCGATGCTTCGGATGGCAGGCGGAGGAGGTGCGCGCACGTGCTCACTCGGCTCACCCGAGCTTTCCTCGACTCGCTGGCTTTACGCGGCCGCTCTCGAGCAACGGCCTCTCGACGACGATTTAGATACACTCTGGAGATGATGCGGAGAGAATCCTCCTCCTCCTCCTCCTCCTGTAGAGGAGGCCGCTCGCTCGAGTCTTCCTGGATCTGTTGCCTGTTGCTTCCGCTACGTTGGTGGAGGTATTAAGAATCGCGGACACCGATAATGAAAATCCTGGCTTTCCGTGCCTCTGCATCGGCTCTCACTTTTATTCACGACGATAGGATATCTAGGACCGTGCGGGCTGGACCGCAGAACAGTCGGAACACGGACGCCGAGCGACTACGAGCTCGTGCCTCAGAGAGACAGAGAGAGAGAGAGAGAGAGAGAGAGGGAGAGGGAGAGGAGACTCGTATCTCGATTATAAATACGCACACGTATTTATACACGTACGGGAATATCCGTGTCGCATATAGATGGCTCAATTGATAATAAATTAATTTCTTATTGAGTTTGCGGTGGACTGGATTATTCGGGAGGACTGCGCGTCAGCTGAAAAGAACGGGAAATCAGTGTGGCGCCAACGTGTAATAGGGAATTGAGATTGAATGGTGTAGTTGTAAAAGTAGATATGTAAGTGGCGCAGAGAATTGTAATTTGGGCTTCGAAAATTTAAATGAATCATTGAGAGTGATTTCGTCAGTCAGCTTTTTTCGAATAATAAGCTCCATTTTAATTAGGAATTAGCCACGTCGTTTTTAGATAACTTTGACCAACTTTTCCTTCAAAAACTGTTTGCCGAGAATACAGAATTTTGATTGAAAAAGCTGCGAATCTCCATAATTCATAATTTGAAAACTCCGGCGCTTAAACTTTCCTCTTTATATATACTCTTCCCAAACTTTGAAATAGTATCGGAATTCTTACATATAGCATTGAACGACGCGTAAACTTGGCAAAAATGGCTATTTATATATAACCACAAGTCTATTGTTATCTCATTCGGGAATGCAGGAAAGGAGATTTTTAATCGGCTCTGTAATCTGAAATTTCACCTTAAATGTTCGCTTACATTAAGCAAAGAGCCTCATAAGCATATTCCTCGACGTTGCTTTCGTTTATAGAAAGTTGGCAACCGCGGCAATAATGCTGCAGCAAACGATTTAAGGAAGCATAACATAATATAAAACACATTATAGACAATTGGCGAGCTATTGTGTTTGTAATTTGGCACATTCAGGGAGGTACGGTGAAAGTGAAAGTAATAATTTTAAGAAACAAGATGAATTTGTTGCCGTGTAAATGGAGAGAAATTTTCAGACACGTACGTCCAATAATAACTCAAAGTGCCTCTAATAAACAGTCAAACATATTTATTGAATAAACGAATGGAGATGGCGAGAAAAAAATTACTTGCATTTCACTGGCTCGGCTTTTCCAAGAAATTTCGTTCTTTATAATACAAGTTTTCACGAAAAATTTCTAATACATGAGATAATCTAAATTCCAAGTGGCATTACAGATTCGCAAACATGTAATTTAATGAGTGTAAACACGTGTAAACCTTCATACGCTGAAAGTAGAGATAGACGAGCATAATAGACGTTTAAGAAGAAAAGTCCACTGCAACAATTGGAGCAAAATTTACAAAACTTTTGCATTACGACGTTTGCTTTACGGGAAAATACAATTTATTCGATATTTTTGCAGCCAACTCACAATGATCCACAAAGGCAGTCCTTCTTCAAAATCAATTTTTTACTTGCCCACTTGGGAAAATCTGTCCACAATGATTTTCTCACACCTCGATGGTCACTTATCCTGCGACTATTCCATTTCGCATTCCAACTACGTAGCCTCAAATCACCAACAACAAGACTTTATTATCATTTATTATTATTATTATTATTATCCGTTGCAAAAACTGAAGAAACTGTCCTCTTGCCTTCGAATTCCCCTCCTCCCGTCCACTTGCAATTCCAAATGACTTTTAATAATTTCCAAATCAAAACGCCACGAAACATGCACTAGAAAATTTCCATCTCCCTCGTGTTTATTTACATCCCAATAATTAGATCCCAATAATTGTATTTATATCAAATAAACTGCAAATGTTATCTTTGATTAATTGAACATTACGAATCTTCGGGCAGTGGGATGTTGATTTTAAAAAAAGTACTTTTCCGTTTCAGGTAAGTTGCCGACTTTTCTCTATCTAGGAAAGGGCCTTTCCACCGGACACGTAAGTACGACGATCGCGCAGACAAAACATTTCCGTTTAAAAATCAATAAAGGAAACAACTCCCACCCAAACTATCCACAATAAACGCCTGCAGTGCGCGGCTGTACGTAGCTTAGGTAGCCCAAGCCTGCTTAAGGATGTTTATATTTATCAATCAGAGTGACACTTTTTCTAAAGCAATTATAACTTTGATTGCGAGCATTGTGAGCGTTTGATTGACATTTTAATCAGCGAACTTAAATTAATGCACACCTACAGGGGACCCACGCGCACACAAGCCGGCACAACTTTGAGCATTCATTAATTTTATATAACTTGATGTAAAAATTCTTAGGTGAGAAATTTTTGCAAATCAACCGTCTGATTATAGTGGCAGCTCCCTTGGCCTCTGCCCACTCTCCGCCCTTATCAAACGCATTTGCCCGACCGCGCCTATAAATATCCTCTCCCCCCCCCCTCCGGCTCTCCATCCAGCCACACACACACACAAGATTGTCGCGGCAACGCACCCTCGGATCCTCATTGAAAGGGCCAGGCTCGCCCATCCTCACCACGACTCTCTCTCTCACTCGGCCGGCCTTCGGCGCCCCCCCCCCGCCACCTTACGTCACTGGACGCCGAGGCGAGCGCGCGCACCCACACGGTCGGGGGCGGGGGTAGTGGGTAGGGGGTAGGGGGGTGAGGCTGCGCTAGCGGAGATACGAAGGCAGCGAGGAGAAAATTACATGCGAGAACATGTTGGGATCGATTAAACGGTAAAGGGTTAATGTATCCCTGCTCTCGGCCGATCTCGAATTCAAGCCGAGCGTAAACACGTACTCCCGGGGCCCGCTAATGAATAAAAAGAAGAAGAGGATGGGGCGCTGGCGAATACCGCGAAGAGCGGCGATCGTTCAAGGAATCCGCTCGGGCTGGGGCTGGGACCGACGGAGGAGCTAATTAAGACACGATTAGTCCGCGGAGCCCCGCAGAATTTCATGATCGATTAGAAGGGCCGATAAGGGATCGCGGGCCGAGGGAGTGGGGTCGGTCGCCCGACCCGGGGCCCGGCTCGGCGACGAGGGACCACGAGGGACGACGAGGACCACGAGGACCACGAGGACCAAGAGAGCGGACGGGCGCGCGCGCGCTCGCTCGCGAGAGAGAGAGAGAGAGAGAGAGAGAGAGAATGCGGCTGCGCGCGAGCACGACCTTAATTAGCGTACACGAGTCCGATGGTCTTTTTGCGAGGGCCGGGGGGAGGGGGGTAGGGGAGTAGGAGCCGAGGTCTCTTTAAGGGCCGCCGTTAACGAAACTCTTACTCGGCGACTCGGCTCCTTTGGCCTCGACGGCGACCCCGTCGTTCTACGCGAGCCAGCTCGTTTTATGCATAAAACATTGCGTGGGACATTGGCGTTAAAGGCGTCCTTTTGGCGTGAGGTCGGCGGAGGGGTTGGCGAGGCCGCGAAAGTCACAGCTCGCCGCCGCCGATATTCCGTTTAGTGCGCCTGGGGATTGGGTGAGTGGTCGGTGGGCCATCGGTCCTCGGGGCTAAATTGAGGCAAGGATGCGTCTTTGTCAGCTCGACGCTGCACCAGAGCATTGTTGTTGATTTGGTGGGAGTGTCAACTTTGACGGTCGAGTCGCTAAGAGTCGCACGTGGGTTCGGGGCTCGTGAGGCTCCGCGAGGGACAAAATATCTTTTAAAAAGTAATTAAGCTCTTGAAAAAATCCCATTATCGCGTCCTTTTAAAATAAAATTCGATTATTTTAAGTAGGTTGAAAGTTGAGAGGCGCCCAATTAAAATTGCGGCATATAGCGTAGGTATGCGCAGGTGGGAGCGTAACGAGCGCGGTCCGACAGGTGTCAGAATTTTCATTCGATCTTTTGATATTCCACGGACGCGTTGCTCTCGGGAGAGAGAGAGAGAGAGTAAAAGGCCTTGCTCCAGCGGGGCAATCTTGGGGCTTATGAAATTGCTGGTATAACGGCCAAAAAGAGCAGCAACGCCGCCCTTTATACATAATATTAGCCGGGGCACCAAGGGACTCGGCATTAAATCGTGTAAATAATAACATTTGGGCTGTGTGTGTCTGGCTGTGTGTGTGGTTGGAGAAGTAGGGGTGAGGCTGCTGATTCGGCAGTCGCCAGATGACAATTCGTTGAATCTCATTGGAGGCGATCGTTGGCCGCGCATAATTTGCCACTCGGAAATCCTTTGGTTTCTCGCGTGCTCCCGAGGTCCATTGTCGGGAGCGGCAATAAGTCCGTGAGCGGAGAGGAGTTTCGGTTTGGAGCGGGGGTGGGGGGTGGGGCATCGATTAAGCGACGGGAAGGAAGCGAGTGCAGCTCCTGCCAACGTAGCGCGTAAAGGCAACCCGCGCTACTCCCGATCGGGAATCTTTAATGTGGATAATGGCAAGGAGCCACACGCACAGAGAGAGAGAGAGAGAGAGAGAACGGGGAGCATACCACGTCAGATCTCCTCCATCCTGTCCTCTGGCCCGCGTAATTCCTCGTAAATCATGGACAGTAACGGTATGGACTTGTCAAAGCTTCCACGCGCACGCGTCGATCGTGACCCTCGCAATCGTTAAAAACCCGTTTTTCCTTCCCAACTCCCATCGGCTTTTTCTCATTTGGAAGCGCACACAGGCAGAGAGAGCCAGCTTAAAGGGAAACTGTCGGGTAGTGTACGCGTGCGAGCCTTGGAACCGCAAGGATTTTAAATTAATGCGCGCCTCGCCTCCATTGAGATAATGCATTGGCCAATGTCGTATGCTAAATCAGCAGTAAATTTTGAACTTGTGTAAGACAAGCGTACGCATGGCTTTGATAAAAGTCTGGATTTTTATTCGGGCGCTAAAACGTCTCTGGCCTGTCCTTTAAAAGGAAGGCAACGTTACGTTATCTCGTGGAACAATCCAGCCTCGCTTCGTAGTTCGAGGCCTAAAGTCTTAAAGCGCGGCAATTCCACGAGATTAAACAATTGGGCCGGTGGCGTTACGAAAATGAATTCCAATTTACGAATTACTTTCTTTCTGTCGCGCCCTGGCGCTGCCAAACTGGCGAACAATGGGAGGCTGAGCAGCCTCGGGGAGAAAAAGGACGAGAACCAATTGCCAATTGCCCGGGTGAGCATTGGCAGCTCCCGCTGCCAAAGACTGCCATTTCGGCTAATTAAGCCGCAAGTTATTATTCCCAAATGCCAAAAACAATATGCCGAGGCACTTAAACAATCGCGTCCCCCCCCACCACCATTATCATTGCAAAAATGTTTGGCCCGGGCGCTCAATATTAGCACTCAACCAATAAATGTTCTCCGAGGCTCCGTCGTCGCTATAAATTCCGCGCGCCCATTATTTGCCCGAAAATCATCTTCTCCACTTTGCACAATCCTCCCGATGGCGATAAATATTCAAATTCGTCGGATTGCCGGCAAAGCCAATCATAAATAATCGTGCAGCCGGGGCAAACGAAGAGGCGCGAGATACTCGGCCGAGTAATACCTCACAATTCATGGGAGTCAAGGACCTCCTACGATCCCTACGAATTGTCACTCCAAGTGTGAACCGCCGCGAGTGAATGGCCGTCACGTGTTGCCGCTGAGCAATCGGCTTTTTACGTGACGAGGACAATGGCGTCGTGGAGAGCTACTGTTGTTGCCCGTGGAGAGGATGTTGCCCTCGGCCTGGGCCTCATTCCCTGTGGGCCCCACAGCGATTTCGATGATTTGGAGGTTGGATGCAGAGGGTCGTCCTCCCGAGCTCCGCCTCGACATCGTGGACGAAGGGGCGGGGGGGCGGATTAAACTGCGGCAATTAAAAGGTTGAAAGCGCGCGCATCCCGAGGCTCGGAGGACTTGCGAGAGTTATCGAGGATAAAGAGGGATCAATCATAGCGATATAGATCAAGAGTAGCCGGCAATGTTGAATTGAGGCAAGGTTATTGAGCCAATGATAAACTATCAATGTGACACATCCTTCTCTCTCTCTCTCTCTCAGTGCGAGTCACTCGGCTTAAGCCGATAATCGACGCTTTTGAAAGATCGTACTCAAAGTCGGAAATGCGATTGTTATTTTGTAATGAGAAGTGAAATAGAAATTGCTCGGTGGATTAAGAGTTTTCGTTGAAGCTCTAAAGCTATTCCCGTTATTTCGGAAGCTAATGGGGGAAGAAAAAAAAAACTTTGCTAAAAATGAGCTTATTAGCGTGGTTTATTTGTATAATATTTATTTGCTCGCGCCAATTATATTGCCACTAGCCGATAGCGCATTCCAGCCTATCGAGTAAAAATCTTCCCCATTTTCCGTTTATTATATGCGCAGCAACAGTTTAGCAATGGGTGCATCAAGTGGGTTGGCCGTGGAAAAATGGTGGCTGCTAATGAGCAGCTACAATCAATATTGCTTCGTTTAATAATTGTGATTCCGAGGGTGGGAGGGAAGAAGAGAATTGAGGCGGGAGCGTAGGGTGGGTAAAGCATAGGCTGAGAGGAATAAAATTGATGGGACGGTGCTGGGAGAAGAAGGAGAGAGCGTATTAAACATTTCAATAAGGCTCCATTAGCCTCTCTAAACTCTATCATTGCGCAATATGTGTACGCTATGATCAGACTGACCTTGATTCAGCCTCCAGTTTAGCCGAGGCGAGCGCGCGATCGGCCAAACAATCTGATAAGGCGTGCCTTTCAATGGAGTCGAGTACCAATATATGCTGAGGCAGCGAGTTGCTTTCGGCGTCAATTTTATTTTCATGATGAATGGAATATTTGAGCCGGTGACGAGTAATTGCCGACTGCGACACCAGCGAGCTATTGCAATAAATTGAATAATTAGGAGATGTAAGTGTACTGGAGCACTCACGATTGTATCGTCATTGCAGTTTATGTGCCCGCTGATTAGCTAATATTCATGTTTAAAGTCTCGCGGGCCAAACTTTCTCACTGCTGAAAGCGACAATTTCTTTGCCGCCTGGACGCGCCAGCTTAATTTAAATAAAAATTGATATTTCGGAAAACAAGGGCTCATTTCGCGCATGTAATTGTAAAATTAATAGGGCGCGATGCGAAGCATATAAAAAAAGTCTAAAGAAAATGTAGGCTTTTGTTTGTAATTTTGCATTCTTAAGCTCCGCTCGCAATATTAATTGTTCCGCCCTGTCCACCAAAAGCTTACAGAAAATTTTTCGTTAAATTTTACGGAATTACACGAGCTGCTTTATAAATTGACAACGAGATTGCTAACGCTCGAGCAATAATAACTCCAAGAATAACACAAACAAGAGATGCGAACGACTAATTGAATCTCAAAGTGACGAAACGCATGATACTATTTACATCAAATTTTCGTCAATAATATTACGGACATTTTAGGGCTTGGTATGGTTTTTTCATATGAGCCATTTTAAAAATTTTGCTCCCTAATGGATAATTTGAGAAATAAGAGCCAAATGGCTTTCAATTGCTTGTAGAATTTTCAGAAAAAGACTTGCACGCTTAAACTCCCTGTATCACATGCGCAAAGATAATACGGTACGTTGAAAAAATATGAAAAAATATAAATCTAAATTTTAAACGATTTCGTTTGGCAGTAATCGGTATTTTTTCGTTGACATTTAAAAGTTATTACGTGCCAAGTAGTTTAGCTAAATTATCGACGTTAATATCAATCGAAATAGTCTTTAAAAGTCGAGAATTATATTTCTCGTCCGACGTGCTAATTGCAGTAGGTGCATATTTTTTCCAATTTTTCCACATTACCAATACGCAATGAAAGAAGGGCAAAAGTTTCACGGATGGCCATAAAATTGTTAATTTCATATTTTATTCTAATGAGGCAGGATTAACTGGGCGCGCTAGTAAAATTTATTTGTCCGTATAAATTACCGTCACGTACATTCGTTGCTTTATAGAATACCGGGACGTGCATTGCATTTTTTAACCTAACGTTGCCGATAATCTTCACGTACATTGAAAGAAATATAATGAATTGTAAGATAAAGGAGTTGCGATACGCGGTGATGTCGAGAGTGTATGCAAGCTACGAGACGTCGAGGCTATTAACATCTCCAAAAACTCTCACAACGACGCTTATTTATGGCCATTAGTCGTGGTACGAGAAAAATTCGAGATCGCGTGGGACGGAAGAGCGGGGGGCGGGGGGAGAGACGAAAGAGGGGTGAGAGAAGGGAGAGAAGGGAGAAGGGCTACAACTCAATTCCTAATTGTAAAATCAAAGGTAAAGCAGAGCCCGTTAATTAGCCTTTGTCCATACATCATTGGAGTCATACATCGATAGTCGCGTACATCCACGTGTCCGAGCCTTTGGCTTGTTCTTTGCTTCCATGCAATCGGAATAATTCGCCGGTAAATCCTCGAGCGCTGTTCTCGTGTGGATTAAATTATCGCTGCCCTAGCCGTAGATGTTCGCAATAGCCTGTTTTGCGCGCACAGGCAGAGCGTCGATTTTACATTTGACCTTTATCGGCATTATTATGTATTGGATTGGCCGAGTGATGGGTGGGTGGGGTGGGGGGAGGGGAGAAGGAAGGTGGCGAAAGCTACCTACGCGCGATAATTGTGTTCCCGTGTAATGTTGTAATTAGAATTTGAAGCATTGAGCGTCGGGTTGCTTGACGTGGCAGTGTCTTATTGTAACGTGAGGCCGTCAATTATTAGGCGGGATTGCGCAACCGAATAAGTCGGCGATTAATATCATTTGCCGTCATATTCGTATGAATTACAAGTTTGGAAATTAATGAGAAATTATGTTAAATGCGTATACCGTGCATTACCATACAATTCTTTATTTACATATACAAGCCATTATAAGGTGATTTACATAATGAATTGCATTTAAAATATTGCAATTACTGCTATGCTGATTATTTGTAAAACTTAAAAGGCAGCGCCTGAGCGTGTATACAATGAATATTACTGTACTCGCTCCGAATCACTTATGTAAATATACACACGCTTTTCTCTTTCGGATACCATGCATTTACCTATTTTAGAAGGTACTATGTAATTATTTGAGTGTAGGAAGGGGCCGATTTGTCTGCTATTATTCCGAGTAAAGTAAGGAAGAGTAGTGCGGGACGGCTATGGTAGTCCGAGTTTCTCATGAGCAAATATCAGACAATTGTTGGCATATGAGACTCGCGAATTCGTTTACGAATTGCAACCATCGATTAGCTCTCGGCCTTCCTCAATTCCCTAAACGTATACTCGACTATTATTTGCCCCGACTCGCTGCCCTCTCTCTTTTACCGCCAAATCTAACCGACAAATGCCTAATCATATACATTAGCCTCCGCATAAGCAGTATTTCGAAATCTCTCTTCCCAAATTCTCCATCTTCAATTTGTCCCTCCAGCTTTATCAATGACTCCCCTCGATCTCGGACCTCCCCACCGAAATTACATCCTTCAAGCCTCGCTCTCGGCATTACATTGCAAAATTTATTCAATATAAATCTACAGAGTCAACAGAGTCGAAGAACGCGGAAATCCAACCAATTCAAAATTAAAAAGACGTAGACATTATAAAAACTATCGACATTCTAAATCCAGTGTCGCTAAGGATAATAATGAGGCAAACATTCGCGACGGAACTTCAAGTTGGATAATTAAGCGCCAAAAGCTTGGGCAACTCGATCGCTACGCATTACAATCCACACACACGTTATCCACGACGGTTGTGTGCGAGTGTGCCTATGCGTGAGACCGGATTGTCCAGGTGCCCGGCTTCCTTCCTCCATACGACTCAAACGAAATACCAACACTTGCGAAGCCTGAGAGTTGCATCCCGAGAATTGTAAGGCGAAAAATTTTGGACTTTAAGTGACAATTACGAGATGCCATATTCTTCAAACTCGCGGATGTTTTTGCAATCCACTGACAATGTATTTACTTATCCTGCTTCGACTTGTCGAGTTGCCAAAGAAATTGTTTCAAAAACACAATTGCAAACTTGTATTGTTGAGAGCGCGATTGGGTTGCCAGCTGTTCAAGGTCGATGCGCGCATTGAGAGAAGAAAGCACGTACGAGGAAAAAAAATGATAAGCTGATATTGTGCGTATGTTTAATTGGAAGGCGCGAAAGCTGATTTGCTTCCTTGCAACTTGCCCGTCAACGAGCTCGAAATTCTTTTAATTATCAGCGGCGCTTGCGCGATAAACCTGCCGACTGCCAAAGCACATTTTAAAGTGGAAAAATTTATTTCACTCGACATTTAAAAGTGTCTCGATCATTTATCCCCTCTCGCCAAGCCCCTGTCAAACGCACCTCAGCATGTATCTCTCTCTCTTGTGCTTTTATAAGCTTTTGATAGCATTTTTATTTCACTTAAAATTAAATAGCAATAAATCACGAGAAAATGGTTTCTCGTTGTACTTGTCAACGAACGAGAGCCAATGGAATGATTTTTGCAATTGATTGAAAATAACTGTACAATTAAAATTGTAGTCGTATGTTTGATGTGCTGGTTGAAGTTATAATAATAATGAATTATTTCCTGAAACTTGGTGCCGAATGATTGGTAGCCGTGAAAAAGTGTAAAATCAATGGAAATGCAATGGGTTGTAAAATAATTCAAACGAAGCTATCTCCCTCTCTCTCTCTCCCGCTATTGCCTCCCTTTCTTTTCTCCTATTCTTGCTGCGCGTGTTCCCCTTAAAGGCAAAATGTGTCCAATTGCACAGCCAGAGAGTCGGCGTCCTGATGAAAAGGAGGTCAATCGATACGCTAATTTCAAGTAAGTGCAAGATAATTGCGAGACGTACTTGCACGCCGCTAAAAACGTAATTAATGAATGCGGGGGAAAAAGTGTTTATATTTCAAATGAAAATTTCACCTCAAATTTTTCTCGCTGTATCGTCTTTTTGCCCTCCTTGCGCTTCTTTTTCCGCCCCTTTCACCGCCCAATTGATCCAACAACACGCACATTTAACATAACATAAGCTTAATCATACTTTTTCACTTTCTCGCGCTTAAAGTAGATTGAATTCTTTATTGAAATGCCCACTAGAAATATTCCTAATAACGCATTGCCAGACACTAGTCCACTACATCCATTAGACGCGGGAAAATAAATTTGCTGACATTGCGATTCTCTTGCTGATCTCAAGTAGATTCCTCTGCCGTACCGCTTATTTAAAAGAATAACCGTCCAGTTAAGGGCAAGACAACAATTCCGATGCAATGTTTACTTGATACTTGCGCAAACAGTAATTTGATAGCTTGCCTCGATTTTCAAATTAGCGTCCAATTCGAATGGATCGTCTCATTGGTTTCGAACGCTTTAATGGCCAGTTAATTACGCGCAATCTGCTTATATTCGAAAAAACAGAAAAGCATACTTTTCACGCAAAATCAAATACAACACACTGTTAGGATCTTGTTTAAGAGCAGACTCGTCGATCCAGATAAACGACAATTTTTCAGTCCGCATCTCCTTAACTGCACATCCGACCAAAAGTGCTCGATATTACACGAGAAACGAAAGATGTCGCCTACACTGTCGCGGCCATCAATAAAAACATTCTACGAAAAAATGTTTATTAATTAGAAAAGTAAGCGCATATTATGGACACCACAAAGACGTCGACAAAGCAGCTCTCAAAAGAGAAATAACGAGCGTCGCATTGCTCGCAGCTGGTAAAGTGATAGAATCTGGTGGAAAAATCATTTAACATCCTCCAACTATCGAAATTGGCGGAGAATCGGTAATTAAATAAACCGTAATCCGCCACACTGTTTTTACAAAACCACACGCGCGATCCACGCTATGCCAGCGACAAATTGAACACAAAGGCGACGCTTTATCAAAGCGTAAGACTCTCTTTCTGGAGACGCGGGGGAGAAGCTTGTAATGCCAAATCCTTTAACATATTTAATCCCGCCAAGTCCGATACACAAGTGTGAGCCAAGTGTGTGCGAAACTACCGCATAAAAGCCCCTCGTTAAAGGGCTAATAAGAGGCCGCGTTTTTTTATTGCAAATTCATGGGCAGGAGGAGCCCTTTCGGCTGGTGCGATGACGTGACGTAGCTGATTAAAATTTCAGCTCCAGGCCCTTTTTAAGCTCAGGTGAGATTCGAGTTGACTTTTTCTACCCGGCTTGGACTTTTTTACCTTGGGCTCAAAATCTAGACTCGCAGGAATGCTTATGTATGACGCCCGATCGACCCCTTTTTTCCCCACCCAACAGCTCCCAAAGCTCAATCTAACTGCCGATCTAACAATAGCCTACGCCACCGAGTATCGCCGACGAAACCTCAGCATCCTTAATTCGGCATATTTAATGCCCGACGCGGCCGTCTCTCCACGAGGAAGTCGGCGAGGTGCAGAGCTGCCGGGCCCAATCACCGGATCTTCTACCCCCCACCACCCCAACCCACCCCCGGCCATCCCCGGCCAGCCTCGCGCAAAGAAGGAGGAACCCTATCTCTCTCTTGGGTCAGGAAAATCGGAAGCCATAAACGACGCTCGGCGCGGTCAGTCGAGCCGCATGAGTCACGAGCTCGCCTCGGTACCACGCACACTTATTTACATTATCATTATATACGAAGGATCCAACGTCGTAGTGTGGCGTAGCGTAGGGTACAGCCAAGGCATATGCCACAGCACCTCGAGGCGCCCGTCCATCAACATCAACCTCGGCCTCTTCCGCCGCATCACAGTCAACGAACCTGCGCCCTAAACACGCAACTTTTCCCAATTCCACTCGGCCCAATCCCTTTCCCTTAAATAATTCATCCGAGAATCTGCCACTGCGTGGCCTTGGATTATTCGCCTACTCAGTCTATATATCTATAGCCGCAACTTATCAACTACCACCAACGTCCGATAAAAAGTACGGGATTCAGCGGTGGATATACAGTTGTTGCACCGCTCTTGAGTTGCAATCACTTGCACCCGCGGCCTTTCCTTACTTTATCACGATGCATTGAGACAGTGCGGCGTGATGCGAAATCGGATGCCCCTCGTCCATTTGTCGAGGGAGCGCGACAAATCTCTCGAGCCAGCAAGAGAAGCCTTAAATATTAATAAGCCAAGAGGCCTAATGAGATCTCTCCCGCGAAAAAAGCAAATTAAAGTTTTATTTATTTAAAGGCCGAGAAGCGAGTGCGCTCGGCTAGACGTATCGCCCGATCAAACAGTGAGAGAGAGAGAGTGAGAGAGAGAGAGAGAAAGGGTGCCTCCAAATCGTATCCTTCGATAACCCAATGATGGTCCTCGCATTTCCTTCTCCTTCTCTCCTTCTTCGATCCTTATCTACTTAATACGGCGCTGGCAAAGCTCCTCTCTCGCGAAGCAGCCGAGATTCGTTTTGCACGAGACTAGTCCGCCTATGCTAATACCCCAACATAATAATACGCCAATTCCAAATGAATTCTTTGAGCGACTCCTCTCCCACATCAATATTAACGAGCGATGCGCTCTTGGCTTACAATGCCAACCTCTTTCCCTCCTAATGACGGAGCCGACCGGGCGGAAGCTCCTGCCGGGCCATGCCAGCCCCCCGACTGTCCTCGGCGCCGACCTCCACGTCTCGGTACACCCAAGCGCCACGCGAACCTCGGCAATATGCCAACGAGTCCCGAGGGCTAATTGTCGGTGGGAGGGAGGGAGAGGAAGGGAGAGGGGAATTATTAAACGGCCGCGAGCAGCCCCTGCCGGCCAGGCCCGGGGCCCGTCCGAGTCCGGGGCAGCCTCGGCAACTCGAGGACGCGGGGCCGGCGAGAATGCGTGGCGATGCGCCGCTTTCTCTTTTCTCCGCCGAGATGGACTTTGAATTTGCATATTATGACAGCAAATGTACATAATTCGTTGACGTAAAAATTGCCTCGGAAGATAGCTTTTAAAAACTAAAAGCTTTTTCCTGTTCCTTTTTTATGCTCGGCGTAATCCGTTAAAGTGCATTACAATATTTGTTTTAATTAATTACATTGGCTTTTGATCGAGAGCGATTATTATCCGGAATTTTTCTCCACCCCCCCCCGCCTGCCACGGCTAATACAATTAAGATAATTAATGAGAATTTAAGAATCGCTCACTTTATATTAGCCCCAGAGTACCGAGCTCTGTTATATTTACAAAGTATTTTATTCATTCTATATTTCACTGTATTCTCATAATGCTCGTTTATTTTCTCATCTCAGCGTGTTTATACTCGTAAAAAAAATTTAACTGCACGTCGCCTTTATACGACTTTGTAAATAAAATACTTAATCGAGTGCCACAGCGCAATTTATTGCATTCCGGCTATTTGCGATATTATTCAGTTAAGTATTTAAATGAAATTTATCAGCCTTAAATCAAGCGTAATTAGTTATTTGACTGGTAATGTGAGAATAAGGTCTTGGAGTGATCGCACGACTTGACAATTATCTTCAAGACCAGCCGAATGTACAGTGGATTATGAGTTTGCGTCGTGTTGTGTACCGAGGAGCGCTCGCTCAAGACTTTTTTCAGCATCAATGATCGCTTGTTCGTTGCTTCATAGTCGCCTGGCCTAATTAATAAGCACCAATGGATTATCGCTCTGTCTTTCTTCCCTATCGCCACGTCATCCCATCGATCGAATGACTAATACCTTTTTACGCGCCCCCACTTCCTCCTCCTCCACCTCACTCGTACGCCTCCAACGAACTATGAACCGCTGAAACACGTCGCCGTCGCTCCAACAATCATCCTGGCAATTTAACGGTATTTAATTGTCACATAATCAACAGGACTGTCGCTGCATTGGCTTTTTTACCTTTTTATCCAGTCATTTGTTAAATCGGCCAAAGGACACGCTGAGCTATTGCCTATGGAAGTGAAATTGAGGAGCGCCGAGAGCGTCTATGCTCTCCAGGTAAATTAAACTACCATTATCCCTCAATCATTGGGGATACTTGGAATTTAGGCCACCACTCGACTATTATTCATAGTAATATTCATAGTAATCTCTCTCACTCTCACTCTATTAAAGTTCACCGCGAAAATTCTCTTCCCAAGCAGCTGTGTAAAAACATTGGAAAACAAACGAACAAACAATCGCATCTCTCCAATTCAAATAAATTGTGTCTCACTAGCCAATATCATGGATAGGACAATCGGCGATAACAATTGTTCAAAGCGATATTATTATGCTTAGGCATTAAAGGGTGGGGGATGGGGGGGAAGGGGAAACCCTCGTACCCCATTTTTATTCGTCACCCAACCGAGGGAACTACTTTCAAATTTCATAAATTGTTTCCGGGCTACTAAATTCGCGCAAATTTGAAAATTCACGCATCGCTGGTCGGAAATTCGTGGAATCCAATGCCCGGATATTCAATTCACGCGAGCCATCCACTTCCTGATAAGGCTTCCCTATAAATTAGCCGTCTAATCGAACGGGGAGAATGTCGGTAAAAAAAAAAAAGTCTAGAACTTGGCGCGAATTGCAGAAAGACGTAAATATTTTCCCTGCCCGATCTTCCTTTAAAGCCAGTCAGTCCAGGGGCGGCGGGAGGGGGCGGGAGGCGGCCAGCTCCAACGGCCAGCAACGCCACCACCAGCAGCAACTTTCGTGGTTCCCGTGGAGCGGAAGGCGACCGAGCGGCCGAGTCCGTCTTTGTTAAGGCCCTCGCGCAAGCGACGCTCAGTAATTAATTGATCGGCTCCTACAGATATCAAGAATCGAAGAACGAGAAGGCTAGTTTAGACTTCTTCGAAATAATCTCCTCCAGGCCCTACTACCACGCTCTTTGTATTTTCCCTTCTTCCCTCTCTCTCTCTCTCTCTCTTTCTCTCTCGCTCTCTCTCTCCCTTGCTCTCTCTCTCCCTTGCTCTCTCTCTCTCTCTCTCTCTCTCCGTAGCTCCCCCCCCCCGCTCGCTCTCTTTCAGGGATTCTGGCCGCGCCGGAGACAGGGGAGCGCAGTGCTTTTATTTTGGAAGGAAAAGGAAGGACGGAGATGAGAGAAAAGGCAAACTGGCCGGGTATAAAATTAGCCTTTTGAGCAGATAACTGCATGATGAAGTAGGTGTTTTGGTAGGAGAGGTTTTTTGATAGTAACATAATAAATGTGATTAATTAGTGCTCAAGTAAAAAGTCGAATAAGCCGGACGATTTATGTTGGCGAATAATGCTCGCGGAGCAAAAAAAAATTAAAAAAAACTCAACAAATAGAGAAGCTTCGCTCGCAAATAAAATATGAAGTTTGTATAAAGCAATTTAATCAAATTTCATTTTTATGGCCCTTATCAGTTATTCTCAATCATCGTTATTGCAAATTTTACAGCTGTTATTAACACGATGTCCGAGAGAAGATTCCCTTAATTACTTTTCTCTTCGTCTCCTCACAATTCTCTCTCTCTCTCTCTTGAAATTATTTGTATTTAATTCTTAATTCCATCAATAATAATAATAACGGCAACAGTTACAATAACTAATGGATTAGTCGTTAAATAAATTATTATTATTCAACAAATGAATGATAATGATATATAATAATAATAATAATATTATACGGCGGCAAGAAAAGGGAGAAAAAGGCCATTTGCCTTACGAAATTAGAAGACTTTGTACGCACTTCTCAAGCAGCCTTAATTCCTCATTCCTCGCTTACATAAATGCATTACGACAGATGAATTAAAACTTTCCCGCGTACATCAACGCATCATAAATACAAGCATATCTCGCCCAAGATGAAAAAAAAAACACGTTGAAACTCTTTCCCGTCCGGGATTTTATTACTGACATTTTTGTTCCTACGTGTATTAATATAATTGCATGTCTCGGGCACCTAAAACATCTTACGACAATAATTATCGAACACCTTGTTATGCTGCTTTCGCGAAAGATTGATAGCTGTTGGGGAGAGTGGTGTCGAGGCCCTAGTCCAGACCTGCTTTTTTCAATCAATCTCATAATGTCGATCACAATTGTCACAATAGCACACGTTAAAATACGTGCGCACAAACCCACAAACCCACAACGCGCAAACAAAGGAGAGAAAAAAAAAACACACACACGTACCGGCCCTCGAGCTGTCCCGACATTTGATCCTCAACGTCATCCCCGTGAATCCTACGATGCTCAATAAAAGACAGTGTCAGAATGTGCGTGCAAATATCAGAGAGAGAGAGAGAGAGAGTCTAATCCTCTTACAAATGTCGAATACTTTTCATTCATCTCGAAAATGCGACGGGACGAGAGGAACCAGATTCAAAAACCGCCAGACGTCACACTCCCGACCGGGTTTCTGCGAGCATCTTCGCGGCCTCTCCCAGACTCGGAAGCTCCAGCACAATCGACGACGGCTGACGGCTAACCTGCCTCTCTCTCTCTCTCACTAAGACCAAGTAATGGCTGATGCTCTCGCTCCGATAACGACCATCGACTGACACAAACCTCGGCAGCTCCACCATTTTTCGCAAGCTCCTTACTTCCAGCCGTTGCCCGCTCTCTCTCCATCTCTCTCCTTATCCGTCCCCTCCTCCAGCAACGACTCTGCCCATTCGACCTCTGGCCGCTTGCAGTCAAAATCCACGGCCAGCGATCGACCATCGACCATCGAGAGAGAGAGAGAGAGGCATCGGGAAAAAGGAGTCTACTGAGCGCGGCATTTGCTTCCTTTCGCTACTCCGACCTCTTGGCAGGAAAAAATGAAGTCGCCAATCAACGTCGCTTCTCCCTGGATTCAAGTGGACGGGAAAAGTCTCAGCTGACTTACGAGGACAGCAGCAGCAGACTCATCCCCGTCATCTTCCGAGGCGACTGCATTGAACGCTGGAACAACCCGAGCACGCGCAGCATCTCCAGGCACACGGTGCATCAACTCGAACGAGAAAATCTTTCACCTCGGAGCTTTATTAAACGCCCTGTAGTCCACGTAGACTCCTGGGCTCGGCCTTGGGAATGAAAGTGCCACTTGACGATAAGACAAGCCCAAAGAAATGTAAATCTCGTTGTCTCTCTCTCTCTCTCTCCCTCTCTCTCCTCTTATTCAATAAATTATTGAGTTTGAGTTTATCAAGTACCACACTGGCAGTCCGCTTTTTGCACCTGGAATTCTGCGGGTGCCGCTGCGGCTTGAACAAAAAAGTCAAATCGCTCGGAAGCGTAAATGTCGAAGGAGCCTCACTTCATCGTTAGCCTCATTAAGTCACTTTCATTGGCTCAATTTTCTACAATTTTTCCAACTAAAATGCACACTCGCAAGGAAGGCCGTCCCAAGGTCCCCGATCTCCGAGTCCGCTCTCGCGCGCGCGCGCGCGCACACACACTGCCTTAAACGGCGCGAGCCCGTATATAGGGCCCAGCGACATTAGCCTCGAATATATTCCAATGAATAAATTTCTTTCCATGTACCAGCTACTGTATTAATTAGATTTCTTCTCGGCGCGTACCTTGGCCGACGTGTACAGCTTTTTGTGCCCGTGGCGGTAATTCCTCGCAAAACAGCGGCGTTACCGTCACCTTTGCCGACGTGTGTCGCCCCCTCGCAGTCCGCATAAGATTCCTCGGCCTCCCAAGGTCAGCCGTGTATTGAATCGGCGGCCAGCGAGGCTCGATCCACAAGGTTCGAACTGTACATCGACAGACAGAGAGAGAGAGAGAGAGAGAGCGCGAGTGCATTCCGTCAATTTGAGCCCTCGTAGATTAAAGGAGCGCACCCGCGGTATTTAAATTTCTAAACCGAATCATCCTTGCCCCCACCCTCACCCCCCCCAATGAATTTCACAATTTACCGCCTATCCAATTTCGACATTGAAGAACACATAGATGAAAATGATCCATCATTTGGCCTTAACGATACGAGGCATCTCCTTAACTCGCCCCCTCACCGCCACGATTTTATTCTCGCGCGCATACCGCCCCCACACGCTCCTTTGTGCCCTCCGAAAGCTGATCGGATCGTCAAGGGAAGAGGCCCCCTTAAAAATCGCCGGCAATTCATCTGGATAATAAGGCCGAATTCTCCCCATGCCCGACTGACTCGCTCTCCCTCTCTCTCGCTCTCTGTGGGTCAGTGAAGCGGCAAGGAAGCTGCTGTCGACGTAGGGTCCGCCCAGCGTCTTTGGCCTCCGCGCCTCGCAAATTCGCCGAGGGCTTGGGGCCAGGAGGAGGACTTGGAACGGGCCGGAAAACAAGGGCGAGTTTCCCGCCGGGGACCCCGGACCCCGGATCGAGCGCGTGAACGATCGGAGCGCGCGACATCGATCAATCGCCGCGCCGTTGTCGAGGTCCTGCAAGGAGGCCCAGTTTCTTTCCTGGCCCCCGGCGATCCTGTATGACTCGACGCTTTCTTGCGCCCCAGCCCCCCCC
>JAPYYT010000502.1:0-47677 GCA_030522565.1 Ceratosolen corneri
GCCTCTCTCTCTCTCTCTCTCTCTCTCTCTCTCTCTCTCTCTCTCTCGAGTTTCGCACTCGGCGACCACGGCGACACTTGCCGCTGTTGCTCACAGCCATTGTAGTTAAATTTACTTTGGTGTTGTACGTTGTTCAAGGCTCGTTTCTCGTTAAATTTGCGTTGATGCTCGCCGTGCGCTCTTGTCGTTTCCCTTCCATTTAGTGGACTCGTACAGCCAGCAGTACAGTGAACATATATAGAGAGTAAGGCACAAGCAGCGAGGGAGATAAAGAAGGAAAAAGTCGCAGACATGATCTACCGTTAGGCTGCTCGTATCGAAAGCGCATAGCGTTTATAAATAGAAGCGGCAGGCAAACAATATCGTCGTGGTGGCGTGCAGCGGACAATTGCTTGTGGTACGCCGATTTAAAGCAGCGCCATTCTCATCGCTCTAGGATATAGACCTCGTGCTATATTATCATTATTTTGTTTATTGGCTGTTAATATTGAACCCTCGAGTTTGCGCTTGCGGTCGTGAGAAAATCTCGAAGAATTCGAGGCATCGAGATATAGAGGAGCGGAGGGAGTGAGTTGAAATTTTCGAATTTTCGAATTTTTGCCGACTTCGTTGGAACTCCTTTTCCACGAATTTGCGCCTGTCGATCAGTTTGTTGGCTTGTTTGCGGCATCTCGAGTGTCTCAATGCCAATGCAAAAGCACTCGTAGAACATCAGGAGGCTAACGAAGAACGCAATCGCGCGGTAACAAGGCCACACGAGTCAGGCGCAAAAAAAAAAAGTTTAAATACACGAGGGCGCGCGCACGCCCACGCACAAGCACAAGCACACGCGTAGATATAGTCATATTCTCTTCTGTAAGGAAGAAAAAAAGTAATAAAATAGCAGCGCACAGGACGAGGGAAGAGCTAACATTTTGAGTGGTAGAAAGGCTATTGGAATGATCTCATTGAATTCAAAAATTGTTTCCTTAGCAGCAAGCTGCTCGCAACAACAGCAACCCGAGTCATTGAACAAAGCAGGTCAGGTTAAGATTGACACTAACAAGACAAAATCTAGCAAAATATTATTGTCACGCCAGGATTATCGCCTTAGCAGATGACGAGTGGCCAGGCCGCCGGGGAGCTGAGCTGACGCCGGGGCGTTGCGAAGTTGCCTCGATTTTCTTGCCGGAGTCATAAAAAACTCTGACAGAAGCTTGACACACAGTTCGTCTTTGCTATAATATACGCTGAGGCCATGACGGAATTCAACGAAGAAACTAGGAGAAGAAGAGAAGTTACCGAATCCACCATTTCTGACTTATTCGAGTTTTAAATATACACATGAAGATAATGTACTTTTTATAACGTACTCACACTGTACATCTGTCTCTTAAGTGTTAATCTATTTTTATTGATTGTGCATTTGATGCAGAGTTAGTAAGCTAGAGGAAGTTGCGTCTTATTAGTACTGTCATGTTTATTTAATGGTACAGTCATCGTCTGTCTTGAATTCTAAAACTACAAATCTAGTCTATTATTTGATATATATATATATATAAATATATATACGAGCAAAATATGACGACTATTAGATTTGTATTTTCATTTTTATTGTCTCGTACATAGGACCAATCAATTATTATAATTTCAAAATATTTTATTTTAAAATTAAAACAATACCGCAAAGAACAATGGAATCCTAAGAACTGACAAGACTGCATTATAAGAAGCGCATACTCATGTCAGAATGCTTGAGAGAAAAGGAAAAGAAAATGGCTACGAAGGACAAGCATAAAATGAATCAATTAAATGAATCTAGATAAATTGAAAACTTACTACTATTACACATTAAATTGCTTTGAACAGTTTACTTTTTTTTCTCTTTTTTTTTTTAGAGTTGGAGAAACCGACAAGTATAGAAAGTACTAGATTTTCTAAGAAATTTAGCTTGTAGCAATATCAAGCTAAACACTAAATCATTTGCGACTCGAATGTTTCGTTATGTTGAAGTATTGCACTTGTTGCGTTTAATATTGTGGAAGCATCAACAAGGGCGATAATAAAATCCATAATACCATAAGACTTTGTTTTAATTTTGTTTAAAAACAGAATTAATAATATAAAACATGTTGTACAATAATTTGGATTAAATACGTTCTGCTTAATGATTTTTAGAAGAGACAAATTTTTTAATTATTGTTCTTAAATGTAATGTAACCAAATATACTAGAAAAAAAAACGAGTTCCTCCACAATTACTAAAAGACTGAAAAAGAGAAAAAATAAAAAAATGTGTTCCATAGCAATTAATCGAGCAAGCTTAGAACTCGACTAATTACGTTTCGCAATTTCAAGAATTTTCATTCTCCGTTTACCTAATGTTTTCAAGCTTATGATAGCCGTGTTCTTTGCTTATTTTTTAATTATCATATTCACATAAAGCTGTTTAGTATAAACATTTTTTAAACCAAGATAAGTGAGATTCCAGGTTAAAAATCTTAAACAAAATAAGAGATAGATGCTTAAAATGTACTGAATAAATCCGTGAAACAGGAAAGGCGATACAAAATTAAATCTGTTGAAGTAGTTGGAATATATTTTAAATGTAATTTGAAATAATTGATGTAACGTAGCTCATAAAAAAAAAACAGATTTACAGTATAGAAATAATAGTTATCAAAAAGATAATATCGTAAGATTGAGCTTATGATCGCCAAAAAATCTCATGTCATTTAATGGAAAATACACATTTAAATAAGCATTAAATAAGCTAATACCAGTAGAATCACCTTAAAATAAAACTTGCATCATTCAACAAATATAGTAGGTCCTAAACATATCTAAATTAACTCGAGAGATATAATAACGAGAAGGTGCATTTGAAGAAGGAAGAGAATTCTGAATAAAAATATTTAGTGATTATGTTAAGCAAACGGCATTGGAATTTAAAGAGTCGCTGGACTATAAAGCAGCAGCCATCAACTACAAAAAATAGTCTAATCTACTTATTTGAGCATGAAGTTACGGTTAGTAGTACGAGATCGAGCGTCGAACTCATCGCAAAATTTGTGCACTCGTTGCCCCAGAATTTGGCTTCATCTCGGACATTTTATCAAGAAGGTCTTGTGAGCATTGTGATTAGAAATCGACGTCATCGCCATGCCAATCTCAAAAGAATTGACGCGCATAGAAGATTAGAAACAAAATTCCAGACAAAAATTAAAACCATCAATACGTAAGAATAAACCTTTTAATAAAATTTGTCTTCTTTTCTCAAAAAACTTATTATCACATTCAAATCGAATGTATTAGCTATACTTGATATATTCACAATTCAATTCCTTATAGTCAACTATTTGATTACCAGATCTTTATTTAGAATATAATTAAAAGTGATACAAATTATCAGAAATGATAATAAAAATTATATTAAAATTTTAAAGATTAATTTTATTAATTAGATTTCTATTTCTTACATTTGAAATCAACATATAATTATAATATGCACATATAATTAAACAAAATAACTTTTCAATTGAAGTATTAATTACACATAACTAAAAAGTTTATTATATAATTAAAGCCAAATGTTTACTATATAAGTACTCTATGCATTGTGTACAAATATGATATAAATAGTTGTTAACAAACGGAACGGATTGTAGAATAAATTTTGTATTCTAATTTTGATTAACATTTGCTAAATTGAAAAAGCTAAAAAATTCCCAATCATATTCAATTCAAATTTCAATTTAGCCTTTCAAATAACGAATAATATATAAATAATGAATAAATACGATAATGAATATACGAATATACGAAATATACGAATAACGAATGAATATAGTCCCTATCAAAACTATTAAAATTATTTTTGAAAAGAAAAGTTTATAAGTACAGTGACGTAATTTAATTTTCTGAGCGTAATATCTTGTAAAAATAGAAAACTCGTGTAAAGCATTTTGCAAAAATCGAAAAATTATTTAATCATCTAGGCTTATTTATTGTATTACCAATGTGGTTAGTTCATTGGAAATCAATTAAAAATAATCTTGGACGTGAAATTGCTATGCACATAATGAATAAAATAAAAACATGCGTTTATTTGTTTTCATATTCTACAAATCCATACTTTTCTCAAAGTTAAATTTATTTAGTGTCTGCAACAATTCTGAGAACTTGGTGTTCAGAGGCACATTAATGAGGCGACTAACTTTTTAATGAGAATAAACTCGTTTTAATTTAAACATCGTGCTGTCACTGCATAAGTCGTTTTATAAAGATCACAGCTTTTGAAACAGAGTAATAAATCTTTAGTCTAAAGTTATATACAGTATTGATTCTTTTAATATATAACTGATTAATACATATTCTTATATATTAAAATATTTTTTAAAAATATATTAAATAATTTATTTTATAAAAAATATTTAACCTGTAATTGTATTTATTTATTTATTCAAGGGTTTTTATAAATATTTATTATTATTTTTACAATCCATTGTTTATAGTTATATAAATTGAGCAAAAAAAATTGTTTGTGCTCGCGAAAAAACACGTAAAGAATATTTAGATATATTGCTTTAAAAGTTTTATTTAAAAAATATAAATATAAAAATAAGTACAATTTTATAAAGAGAAGTATTTGCTTATAAAAAGTATTTTAACACGAGGTTCTTCATAACCTAAATGCAAAAAGTGTTTTTACTATAATTTTATTGCAAGCCGGAAGGCACTTTCATGCATATATAAACGTTCAAATTAATCTCTTGAACATATACTTGGAAATTAATCTAATTTTAAAACAAAATTTCACAAATAACATCATAACTAAATTACTATAATTTTTATGCATTATATATTTTAAGAAAATTTTAATTTTTAAATTAACTACTATAATTTCTTATTAGATTTTTACAAACAGAATTACATTATATATTTTACACGTAATTTTATAGTAACTTTTTTTATAAATGAATTAATTTTGTAAATTACTACAAAATATTTATGATATTAATTTATATAAAGTATGGCAATTTAATAAATAAGTATCTTCTATAAAAGTGTTTTTATTTTTTACATTTTCAAAAATAAATAGCACTTTAAAAAAATGCTTACCCTTAAAATTAAAATTTTTTCAATTACAAGATACAATTTATCAGAGATAATGATAGAATCACCAATATTATTATAATCAATGTTTATCAACAATGCATAGGCACATATTATTTTTTGTTATGGTTATATGAAAATTATTAATAATTTGATTAAATAATTTTTAAATTAATGATTCTTTATATACGACCATTATAGAATCGAATTGAATGTTTGAAAACACAAATAATAGATTCTAGTAGCTGTATATGAAATATTTAGTAACATTTTACTTAACTTTATAATTATTGTAATTGTAAGACATTTTAAAGATTCATTATTAATGAAGAATGGATTTCCAATTTATTATCATATATACTAATTTTAATATAATAGTACATGTGATATATAAATTATATTGGAGATAATGAAAAAAAAAAGAAATAAATTAACAAAGTATTAAAATGCGAGACCAATATTAATTATTTTCTAAGTTTTCCAAAATGAAAAGAGATACTTGAATTACTTGAATTTGGTGGTTCAAAAATCTGTTGTACATATTGCAATTAGAATAATGAAAATTATAATTACGTTTTGATCTTTTTATTGACTGAATTTCATTCTTACAATTCTCGTATTGATAATTATGTATATATATATATATAAATTACTTATAATATTATTTATCTTTTATAAAGATAAAGATAATGTATTTTGTAGATCTTAAGATCACCATTTGGATATTAGAACTTGAGATAGGTTACTTGTTAACATTGACCCTCACTAAAACAATATTGTTTGTCATACAGCCAACCTTCGGAAGCAAAATATTATATAAATATTTCTGGCAACAGAAGTCATATTGCACTAATGCAGAACCGCTGTTATCTTTATGATAAATATCAGCGTATTTTCGTTTTCTGCAAGAAAAATTTTGATGTGATAATTGCTGCATTGCCGTATCTAGTTTATCATGGTGGTAGAAATGTGTAGCGCCTCGAATTATAATATATAGAATTGCAATTGAAAAATTTCTTTCGCATTATTCAACTTGTGTATGCTACTACTACTACTACTACTACTACTATACTACTACAACTTGATGCTAATGAAGTTTAAAAATTAACAAAATGAAACTAAATTTCATGTTCATCATCGTATTAAAGTCATTGCCCATGATACTAAGATAATTAAGAGTTGTCCCCAACGTTTAAACTATCGTTTGATTATTATGCAATTGGAAAAAACTTGGCTAATTAAATTGCTTTTATTAACAGATCACCGAAAAGCCAAGAAACCAGCGGAAATTCTTCACCCGTTTCGGTGCCTCTCGCCTTATCTACGAGTGCGGCCATAATACCCATCATCTCAACTTCAGCAGAATCGAACGAAGATGACATTGAGGTAGTGCCAACCCAGCCTTTACCTGCTCCTCCTATACTGCCGCAACAAACTTACGCTGAAATAAACGTTAGTACGGACTTTTAAAAACATTTAATTCCCCGCAATTCTTGAGCTTTATTTATTTACAGGTAGATATAGTGCTCGTGTAACTACAAAAATTAATTGAACACGTCTTTTATAGCCAATTCACTTGATTACACTGTTGTGCTATTTTAAAAAAATTATATTTTGCCAATAACTAATGTCATGGCAATTATTGTTCTGTTACGGAACTCTTGGTCTCTTGTTCAAAAACCAATGTTTTTCAAGTCTGAATTATAAAGCTGGTAAAAGTAAAGTGAAATGAAAAATTATAATTTATACAGAACATCAAAAGTATCATTTATATTTAATTATATATAAATGTTTTTTTAATAAATTTGACCAAAGTACGCATAAATTATAATGATAATGTTCGTAAAATTCCTACTTAATAAAATGCATAAAAGTGTAAATAATATAAAATGAAAAATAAATAAAATATATATATAAGTATACAAAATACAATAAAAGTAAAAATCTAACATAATGATTATTGATTGGCAGGTCAAATCGGGTCAGTCGGAGTTGCCGGCCAACGCAAACGCTGCGCAGACATGCTCCTGGTTACGAGCGCACCACTTCCATGCCTTTGAGTCGACCTTCACCAGTTTCTCGGCTGCCGATATTTTGCGTTTATCGCGAGACGATCTCATCCAAATTTGTGGCCTCGCTGATGGCATTAGACTCTTCAATGCCCTGCACGCAAGAGCACCTCAGCCAAAGCTCAGTCTTTACTTCGCAATGGAGACTGGAGGTGGTGTCGCTGGACTCTGGCGTGCCATCTACCTTAAGAGCCTCACCAGCGCCTCCCTCACGAGCAAACTCCTAGATACCCTCGGTTTCTCCCGCGACAGATTGCACTCGGTACTCATTCTTGGGCCTCAAGGTATCCACGTGCTCGTGACGAATGAACTTATTGCCAACATGAAGGACGAGAGTATGTTCGTGGTTGAGACTATCAAGGGTACGTTCGATTATCTGAATTTTACGATTTATCAAGCTCAGATAAATCCTAACTTAGCGAGAGGGTCTTATATTATAAATAATTATCAGTATTCAGTCATTACTTCAGCCCATCTTGTGAAGCGCTTAATTTTCAAAATATAAACAACTTTATTGTTTACCATGAATTAATTTTTATAAAAAATTGCAAATGCATGATTCTTAATTGTATGTAAAATGAAGTTTTTTGAAATATACAAATTATACTATATTCACGATACAATGTTTCATCGCAACTTCAGTAAGATTTCAATATTTTATTAAACTTAAAAGAAACCATGCATATAGATTTATTAAACCAATTTAATAAAAAATTTAATTTATCATTGTATTAATTTAGAAAATATCCATAATAATATATCTTCCGATCTTGAAAGTTAATTAATAATATTTTTATATTTATTTTCATAAATACAATAAAATAAAAATAAAATAAATAATAAGTTCTTCAATCATTACTTTTATATGCTTTTATAGATTTTATCATTTTTTTTACAAGTAAAATTTCTGATAACAATTGCTACATAAAAAATTATATATATATATATTATAGATAATTGCAATTTTTTAATTAAAACACACATTATATTACATTAATTAAAAGCATACTAATAATTTGAAAAATTAAATATTTTAAAATTGACTAAATTCTGAATAATTTATAATTTTTACGGAACTACTTTAAATGCTTTCATTCTCCTTCAATAATTATATTTATTTAAGTACAATTATATATGCAAAATTGGGAATGTATTTTTAGGCTTTTATATAACACAAATCAAATAGGAAACATTTTAATTATTCTCTGTTTCAGAACCAATCACTGATCGTTATAAACTTCTGTTAAAGCCTTCTTCTCATTAAGTGTATTTATATGAGAATTTTAAAGCAGAAGATCAAATTAATATTTAATACATCTATAAACTGTAATATTTATTAAGTGTTAATGAATTGAAAATGCATCTGCAAAATGTATAATATAAATGCCAACTAAAAATAATGTTAAAACATGTTACTGGCTTCGATGGATGTGGATATGAACTATGTTATTTTTCTAATTTAACTCCGTTTGGATATTTTCTATTTTTAAAAAAGGAAAATAAAGCATTAAAGCGGTAAATGCAAATATTTCAAGTGATATTTGTTCTTTCTTGTATATATCTTCTATTGTAAGGTAAAAAATTTCCATACTAACTTTTGTCAAATTAGCTTAAATACATTCTTACACTTCATTTTATTGTTTTGTAAATTGTTACAATTTCTGTTAGAATTTCTCATTATCACTTTATATATAAAAATTTTATCATTTAATATTCTCATGAAATACATGCATTTAAATAAAGTACTCAAAATTTACAATTTTTTTAATGAAACGTAGTGCTATAAGAAATCAAAAACTTATATTTATATATTTTAATATGTGTACAGAAGTTTTAAATGTGTTTAGAAATTTATTAAAAATCGAAAAAATGTGCCAATGAAGTATACTTAGTATTAAATTAGGCATTGTATTTTTTTAGAGTACACAAAATCAATATAATGGGTCTTCATTTTTCATTGTGTAATTGATTTATTGCACATTGTTGCACTTAGCCATTATAATGTCAATGCATTTTATTGAATTATATTATTATATTTTTTAGTTTCATATACAAAAAAATGTGAATAAAATTGTAATAGAATAGTTACATACATGAATATGAAATTATTATTATTCTGTATTTCAAAGAAACTTTTGTTCTGATTTGGCACAATAAAATTTCCTGTGCTAAATATTAGTCTTTATTTTTATATAACCTCACCAAAATTTATTTAAATCAATATAAGAAATTAAATTTTCTTAAAAAGTCACAATTTTGCTTATAATTATATGTGAATTTTGTTAACAAAATAATGAAAAGATAAAATAGCAGGAATGTTGGTTTATTATGCACCAGTTACTTTTCTATAAAAATTTCATTCGTTAAAAATTTAATAATTACAAGGTTTCGTTAAAAAATTTCTATTTATTTTTCTTTTTCATCTGCTTGTTTTTCTTCTTTTCTTCTCGTTTTCTTTCACGCTCAGATAAACTTTTATACAATTTATATCCGAAGAAAACTGAAAAATAAATAAAAGGAAAACATTATAAAAATATTCATATTACACATGAGGCATACTTTCCTTTTCATAAAAAATGTACGTATACATATTTCAATAATCTAACATTAATTTTAAATATGTAATCAAAATTACAATCAAGTGTTAAAAAAAGAAAATTATCTGGACTAAAAATAGTTTTCTAATTTAAACGTAAATTTTTATTTCATATCGATAATAAATTTTAAAAAAATTATTTAAAAAATTCAAGTAGTAAATATTCGAATTGTGTTTTGTTTAGTTAAAAGAAATTGATTTTTTTTTTTTTATTTTAAAAATAGCTAACTAAAATAAACAAATCCTTTAAATGAGTAAAGCGTCATAATTTTAAGATTTAAAAAATTCTTATGTGTATGTATAATTATTTTTAAATAATTACAGAATAGTATAGTTGTATAATTCCTTTTGATACGTTATTTTTGCAGTTTGTTTTTGATAATACAATACACCAATTTTTTTTATTTAAAATTTTTATTATTATACTTACATTTAATTATACTAATTTTTATTTTTAAAAATCAGCTTCATTAATTTTCTTTCTTATTTTTTTAATGATAATTATATATAAACTTATTATGATGATAAATATGATAAACTTATTATGATGATAAATATGATAAACTTAATTCTAATTCGACTATGAGAATAACTACTATTAAAAAAAATTATGTAATTAAAGAACTATGTTAAAATATTTTATAAATTATTTTGTTATGTCAATTTAAAATAACGATCGAGATAAACACTTTTTAAAATTTATATTTATTTTAATACAGAGTATACATTTTATTTTACTAATAAAATAAGCTTTATCATTGGATTTTAGTCAAAATTTTAACCGACATTTTGAAAGATAAGTGTTTGAATTTTCGAAAAATTTGTCATAATTTAAACATACACATAAGATAATTAATAGGACATTTCATCTCAGTTTAACACTATTTAAAAGAAGAATTTTACATTACATAAATATTCATCATCATACAATTAGTAATAATCGAAGGTATTCCAAGAATTAAAAAAAAATTAAATTAATTTTTGATTGAAAATCTTTTAAATAAAACAAATTTCTTAATATAAATATAAAATTGTAACAATAATTTATTAGTAATAAATTTAATTTTATGAGTTATGTATTCACTTGCTGCAAATAGAGTTTAAATATAAATGTAAAATAGTTCCTTATAAACAATTATGTAAAATGCATGTTTATGACACGCTAATATGTAAATTCAATTTAACGGTGTATATTTGTTCTAATTAAACTATCATTTTATGAATCTGACGTTAGATGTGATGGAATTCAATGGAATGAAATTCATTGGCTGGACGAGAAAAAGCAAGTAGCACATAAAGAGAAAATGCATAACTTCCGAAACGGCAAGTAAATATTATAATGTTTAGCGTAAAATCATAAATCTAATTGCTTATTCCTCCTAGATGAATTAGAAAGTCTTCTTGTATATCTTATTTCAATACTTGGATTTGAGCATATAAACAACAAATTTTCAACTAAAATTCCTTTGATAAATGGTAACAATTCTATCACTTCAGTAAATAATTCTAACGTTTTCATCCTAATACTAATTGCGTAATAATAAATCGATCAAAATTAAAATCATTTTTCTTATAATAAATTATTTTTATTTTTTCAAATTAATCATATCCACGCATATTAATTATATATTTATATTTGTTAATTAACATTTTTAATTATTTATTTAAAGAGTATTCTACCAACTACAAAAGAACATTCTTTATACAAATTTGTTAAGTGTTAACTATTAATAACATTATAATTACAGTTTAAAAATATATACTATATAAAAGTTTGTGCACAATTTGATTATAATGACAGATATTCTAAGATTTTATTCAGATAATTATAATAATGTAAGTTAGAATTGGATAATGTAATTATCGAAATTAAAATAATTTTATATTAAAATTATTATCAAAGCAAATAAACATTTAGCACCTACCAATTTTATCAGAGTACTAAAGAAATATTATCATCGTTATTTGGAGAAAAGAGATTTAATAACAGAAATTTAAGATATAAATTTTCTAAGACGGAGCTGAAACTAATATAATTATAATATTTAATTATAATATTGTAATTAAAAAAATAAACATTATTAAATAATCTTAATCGTAAATTTGAAATATTTTTATAAATTTTAAACTAACTATTAAAATCAATATTTATTACGTAAAATAGATATTATATATGTACATGTTTATGTACTTAAATAAAAATATCTATTATTCTTCTTAATGCATTACTTTGAGTTTATCCATCATTCATTAATTGCATTAAAATCAAGTATTTATATTTATAAATTCATAATTGACTGCAAAAAAATAAAGAAAAAAATACTTTTAATAGATATATGCTTATTGGATATTTTAATTATTTTTTAAATTGTATTTAAACGCGAATCTTTTATATAAATAATTTGTATCTATGGAAATTATAAAGTATCACGTACTGATAAAATTGTAAGTATTATTATGAAATAGTATTTTTAGGATTAAAGTTCATTGTGATAAAATGTTATGAATTAATATTCTATGAGTTATACAAATATTTTTATTACTGACATAAGCTATTACTGATTAATTTATAAGAAACTTTATAATATATTATAAATTCTTTTAACATTTATTATTATTTCATTGTTTTATTGATATCCGTAATAAAAACATTATATAAAACTTAATATCAAATATTTTTTAACAATTAATTCTTGTGTTGATGACAGTTCGAACAGTACTCTAATGACAAAACATATTTTCTTAAATGTATAACCAATTATCGACATTTTCGTTATGAATCAATTACGTTTACGAATGCATCGACAATAAAGCACCTAAATACTCTAATAGACGCATAAATTACCAAAAATGAATGCGATGAGAGACAGGAAGGAGAAGAGTACGAATAACTGCGAAGTGAAAAAAGACGCAGTCAGAAGGCTTGGATCAGCGTCTGGTACAATAGGACCTGAAGCTCCTTTCGAACTATCGCGACGTATCGTCTCCTTGTCATCTTCAGAGAGTTTACTCATTGAGTCAAGCACCCTAAGCAGCTCTTCGGATGCAGACATTTTATCATTAGGAAAATCTCGGAAATTCTTGACGGGTGGTACATCACCCTCAATGACAACATCTTCGTCTAATTTGCCAAATGAAGCTAAGATTGGGGCCCATCCAAAAAGTTGTAAGATCAGCGGCGTGAGTAACGACAGCATTTTCTCTTTGTTTTCCTTGATTTTCTTGATCTAAATGCAGTACCCACAACTATGTTCCTATTATACATTTGAATAAAATTAAGTTGACAAAGTGTAAAATGCATCTTAAAATGGCACATCATTTATGATTACAGATCAATGTAGAAGTTGCACTTGGAGTTAAAAGTACTAAGTTATTGAGTAATGCTATTGGCTTATGAAATTTTATTTACCCATAAAGATATAAGACGACTGTACTTTTTTCTAAATCAACGATTATACAACTTTTTCTTTTTTTTATAAAGTCAGTCTTCTTTGAATAGTAAGGAATCGTATCAATGTTTTGAATGAAATTAATAGGTAGATTATTTTTAACGTTTGTTTGCTTTTAATTAATTTAACGCATTGTAAAGGTAATTTCCAATTTCAATTAATTTAATTTACTTTGATAATGTAATTTCAGAGAATTTATAAATTTGTGATGTATTTTAAGCAAAGAACACTTTTTATACAAGACCAATATTTTTAGTATTTTTAAAATTAATTTAAATTTATACTTAACAATGTTTGATCTAATTCAAAAACAATAAGCCATCTGAGCACTGATGCAGTCGGTTAATCTCTGAAATAATAATTGCTTCGTTTAATTTAATTTACTACAAATTTATCCCAATAAATATGTTGCATTATCTGAATTGAAAATAACACATCACTAATACGATACTAAATTGAACTCGAAATAGTTTATCATAATTTTATTAAAATATTATTAAAATAAAGACTCTTAAAGCCAAAATATAAACTCAATAACTTGTTCCTCTTCGTACCCGCAAATAAACATAATTTCAATCAAATACATTTTTCAAATATATGCAAAATTAATATGCAAAATACATTCAATTGAAACTATGTTTATTTACAATAATAAATAATTTTTTTTCAATATTTTACTACTAATTGAATTTAAAAAATTAAATATACTTATTCAATCGTAATTAATCTAAATATCGTAATTAAATTTAAAAATAAAATTGCTTCAATACTTCGAAAATTTTATAAAAAGTAATGCTATTTTTTACATCGAAATAATTTATGGTTGCTTAAAAATTTTTTGTAATTTAAAAAAAAATAAAAAAATAAAAAAAACGCTACAACATTTTTAGGAGAAATGAGAATTTCATTAAGAAAATATTATTTTGTACTCAACAGAAATAGTTTTTACTTTCAAGAAAATTGAATTGAACCTGCACTTATTTCATTATCGGATTAACTTTTAAACACATATCAAATAATTCGATGATCTATTGTAAATGTGAAATAAATTTATTACATAATTGAGTAGCGTACCTCTATTCCACACTACATTTCTCAGTAATTAATATTAAAAGATATTTTTAAATTATCCGAAGTACATTAATATGTTATTGCAATTAAATTTTAATTGAACGAGATGGTAAGAAACGAAAAACACTTACTTTTACTTGATCGAACATTTTCATCGTTATTTAAAAATTTATTGCACGCATCTTAATAGTTATAAATCTAAAAATTCGTTGCCGATATTTCAATCGTGTTCGACAAACGGTATTCTTACAATTTTATCTTATCTACGAGCTAGCTAAGTTTCAATTGACGCAACATTCAATAAAGCACAAACAAATCTTTAGTTCCATTAGATTTTAATACAGTTAATACACAACTGTATGTATAATATTTGCCTTTGAAAATAATAAATTGTTCAACTTTTAAAGTTTCTTTACCAAATTAAAAAAACTCATGAAAATTAATTGAATCGTTGTAATAATATATACAATCCGAATAAAGCTGAAATTATTTTGTAAGTTCAATTCCTTTCTGTCGCATTAAATGTATATTATTTATTTTGCAATGCTTTTTAATTTATTTTATCAAAAAGTATAATTATTTAAATATGTATTTTCATTCAATTATAATGATAATAATAAAGTAATATATGCACGGTCGACAGCAATGCAGAATTTTGCATTAATAGCGTAATTTTACTTTATTTGGTAACTGAAAATTATCTATTGCTCATTATATTAATTTAACGATTTGTAAATAACATACATGGTTTTTTTGTTCGTACTCTTATGTATAGATTTGATATTAGTTTATACATATATAACTCAATACAATCTTAAAATTTAATGTGAAATGATGTGGAACTTAACACGTTCGAAATAAATAGTATGCATGGTGTAGTTGATAATAGCCAGTGTTAACCAAACTTTTTTACGATACATTAAAAGTCTAATGCAAAAATAACGAAAGGTAGGCTACATTCAAATAATTAAATTTGACGAATTAAAACAGATATATTTTAAACTTGTTCGATAAAATATCATAACAAACATTTTAAAAAATACACCTTAATAATGCACATCGCTCTGCTATTTCCCTGGGTCAGTCTTTTTTCTTATGCAAACAGATGAAAGGCACTAATGGATCTTATAAATTGGAATTGCATTTCATTTCTCATTTCAACTAACAAATGTAGAGCCATTAAAATTATAAAATCATAAATTTTTAAAGCTCCTCCACAAAGTACAAAAGATCATCAACTAAGCTTCACTCGGCCGAATTATAAGCGGCTACGACAACAAGTACGTGGTGGTTGAATTGCTTTCGATAAAAGCAAATTTGTAAGACGAGTTGTTAACATTAAGTAATAATTGACGGTTAATGCACTGTTTATTGTCTTAACGCGTTTGTCTTGATGCCTCTTTGCAGTAAACCCGTCGAATTTGAATAACTAATAATGAACGGCCAGGAAAAACGTTGCTTAAAATACTATAATAAACGGCTGCCGACAATGTGCAATGCGATTGTGCGAAAAGCAGCTGGTATGAGAAAAAAAAAATGAAGAAAAGTACCTTGTCGTCGAGCATACGGCGCTCGGATCTGGCGACGATAATCGCGGGCGGCCGGCTCTTTGGCCCCGAGAGACAGAGACGCGCGATGAGCCACCGACTACGTGGCCGTAGCCTCTTTTCTCCATACATCGGACGTGTCTCTCATGCCAGGTGATTCGAGGTGGGGGGTGAACGCGTAATGCAATGCCACTACTTTAGGAAAGGTTCAGCCTGAGGATCATTTGGGATTGATTGCGCCATGCAATGTCGAGTCCGTTTACACCGATGAATTAAAGGCTGTGAATTTCTGACAACTCTTTGCCAAGAGATTATTAACCTATAATGTCTGCCTTCATTTGCAATACTATACGAAGTTTAAGGTTTGTATCTTAAAGATACCTTACTGAATTTCAAACGAATTATTGAAACTGCATTAAGCTGCTGAAGAATGGCAATTGATTTACATCTTTCCTGTGTCGTAGCTTTATTTCAAATGTCTAGCGCGGTACAGAAAGAATACCTGGTGGTTCAACAATAAAATCGCAAGTGTTAATTTTATTGCCCTTGTAAGCAATGTTTTTTAATGACGAATAGCATTTAATAATAATGAATATAAGTCTTTCGATGCCCTTCGAAAGCCGCCGATGACTTAAGTATACACTAAACTATAGGGATTTTCAAAAGATGTTTTATATCTTTTAAATCATTTTACACAATCGAAATAATTACTTTTCATACAATTCTCTAATAACAATTCGTCAAACTGCTATATATATATATATATATATTCACATATATATATATATATCAATAGTTTAACAATGGTTACGGTTTATTAATCATTATAATTCTTAGAAAACACCATAGAGTTTTAAACATACAATATATAATGTTAATTCAATAACAAGTTATTCTTATTTATACAGATGGTTCCTCTGACATTAATAGGTAACATCAATTTCTAAAACTAAATTAAATTAGAAATAAACTGCCTTTAGCTTTAATACATTAATTAATAACAAATTTTTTAATTGTTAATAAAAAATATGTTCAAAAATCTTTATTGTCAATAACAATGCATATAATTTTATTATAAATACATTCCAGCGCGCAGCTTTATTTTATTTTCAAGAATAATAATTTGCTATTAATAAAAATCAAATAGTTGAATGTAGGTAACACAAACCGAAATATATTTTAAATGCTACAAAAAAGTTCATTATTAAAATAGTTATTTAGTAAAATTAATTTTACTGAGCATTAAAGTAAAAAAAATATATCTCTGAGTTACATATCAATTCGTTTCATTTCTATTTAAATAGGATAATGTGTTTTCTAAGTATTAATTAAATAAAATTTTTTAAATATAATACTTATTTTTTAATTTAAATTAAAAAAAATTATCACTCCATAATATTTTTAAAAAATACTAAATATTTATCAGCTTTTTATTTACTATTCATTTATTTTCATTGCATAGTTACATATTTATGATACATTTATATAAACATTAAAGAAGGTTCCAATTTAAATTTTCTTTTCACTTTTATTAAAACAATAATTTATATTAATACTATTAAATATGCATGAAGTCATTATTTTAAAATATTAATTTTTTAATATTTAGAAGTATATTTCTCTATTTTATAGCAAGGGAGTAGTAATATAGCTTTCTGTTATATATGTATAATTATAATTATACTTTGATAAATGCATTTTTCACAAATATTATGAAAATTACGCGTGTTGCAATTTATTTGCAAAATAATTTAAACTTTATCTATTTCTTGTCCAATGAAATAAAAAATAAATCAAAAACATAAATTAAAATGATTATTTCTCTTAACAATGACTCAATAAAGTAAATGATTTTGTATTTGTATTCTAAAACATATTGCACAACTAAGTCAATAATATCCATAATTTTAATAAAAATTTTAATATTTAAGATTTTTTTAGATTGATCATGAATGGTAAAAAATTTGAAATCAACTTATTTACTAATATTTACTAATGCAATTACTACAAGATTACTAATTTTGTTTACAATAACATTATCATTTCTTTTGCTCGTATAATAAAATGTTGAAATATTGCACAGTAACGAATATTTACTTATATTATAAGATATTTATATATCGTATCAATTTCAATATTATACGTATCTTTTACAACACAATGTCAACACTTACATTTTAGACTGTGGAAATTTTATCAAAAACCTTAATTTTACTTAATAATTTAAGTAATATATTACAAGATTTTCGAATTTGTAAGCATTCATATTTCAATTTACAATAATGTAGGTATATAAACGTAATAAATATACTTATTCATAAGTTTTTATTTGAATTAAGCATTTAACAGCAATGTACAACTGCAATTATGTAACGACATAATTAATTATTTGTTTCATTTCATTATTATTATTATTATGGGATTCAAGTATATATATACATACACGTACAAGTTTTTCTTAATTTATGTGATAAGTATAATAAATTTATCAATATAAAATTAATATTTGTATAAAGAATAAAAAATGAAAATAAATATCCGCTCTTATAGATTTCAATGAATTATATAGACTTTTATTAGATTTAACACATTTTTACAATAAACATCTGTAATTGCAAAAATTTTTAGAATAATTTTTACTAAATTGTGTTTACATATTTCAATTAGACATTTAAACTCGAATAAAGTTAATGTTCCTAAAACATCCATAGATTTTCTATTAAAAAAAAAATTTAAACAATAACCACTTTTGCATGTTTTATTTTTTAAAATAGTGATTAATAATTCAATTTTGAATGAACTACAGTTCAATTAATCATACAAGGCATTTATACAACAAAGGTGATCACATTTTCTTAAACTATTGTTGCATCAATTTGAAGTTATGTCTTTTTCAATTTTTAAAGAAAGGACAAAATCATCCCTTGAGGCTAGAATTTTTATTGAAAGTTCCATCGAATATTCTTCGACTATTTACGATATAATAATTTTTCGTACATGCAAAGTACACTAGATAATATCATATAGCTTACGCTTTGCATTTAGTAACTTTTTTTAATCCACATTTGATTACAAACTAAAATTTACAGACTTTTCCTACGTCCCACATAATAGAATATTAAAGTATCTGATAAATACCAGAAATGCTGATAATTATAACGGCAGGTATCACGAAAATGCCGTTACTGAAGCCGTGACCAATTGGGCCTTCAGGACCGCCACTCAAGTCGACCATTGCACTTTCACAGGACTCCAAATCCAAAGGACAATGATGTCCTAGCTCACCTCGCACTGCCTTCGTTCCTTAATCAGCACGTATAAATAATTGGAAGCGTCATTTTCAACAATGCGACTGCGCATTTTGCAACATACACAGGCACGCATGCGCATAGCATAAATCAACTTTTATATTATCTAGGAAACGCCTAGGATGTGGAATATACGCGTCAACCCCATTTCCGCTATATTAAAATATTAATTTTTATGTGAAATTTCTTCGAACCTACAGCCAGTTTATTTTGTAATTAACTGTGTGTAAAGAATTATATTTTCTCATTCGTTTAAAAGTGTCGCGATGGTGATAAATTTTTTTTCATTGTAAATGTATGCATTGATAATAGAAAGTTTTGATTTTCAATGATTTTTGTTACATTAAAATCATCATCGTATTTGAACTTTAGCATTTAATTGTTAATTCACGAAAACACATTTAATGTTCTCTTGCTTGTACGTACTATAATTTCTTAAATCAACGCGCATCTCCCACAAGCACAAAAAATTTATAAATAATAACGATCCATGTTTGTTTCTTTCTTAAATTAAATAATTAATGAAGTATTTAAAATTTACATTCACGAATGTTGATAATCAGGTCATTTATGTAATATCAAATAGTAGTTACGAATGTTAATAGAGTTTCGTAAAAATGTAAATATTGATATTAGAATGTGATTTATTTTACTTTATTATAAAACAGAAGATATAACAGACAAAACTTTAAAATAAATGAACATTTATTTGATAATATATGCTTATTAATTATACATGTGAGATTACTAAAGCTTCATTTTCTCTGATTTTGATTTATTATAAATAATCACTAATTAAATATAAACCATTATACCGATGATCATACTGATCATCTTGAATTTCATTGTAAATTTTCAAAATAAACTTTGATGTGGCTTCTTCTAATATATTTGATTGTTGATATTAAGTGTGTATTGACGTAAAAGTGTTGTGAAAAATTTTTATATATTCCTCATTGTTTGAATATTTAAGCTGTAAAAGCAATTACGAAAAACTGTTTAATCTCACCGTATTCAAATGATTTTAAAGTTAACTTAAATTTAACTGGTTGTTAGGTGCTAAACAATTAGAATGAAGAGATCTTTCAATACATTAGTTTTTTTTTTTTAAATATTAATAATTCTAAATAGGAAGTAAATACATTTTGAAGAATAAATGATAAAAGTTGACTATTAATAATTAGTTAAAATAGTTTCCTTTAGAAAATTATGCAAATGTTTAAATATACTCGAATATATTATTGTATTTTCAACTTGTAAGTAAATAAAAATATATATAATATAATATAATATCCACACAATACAGATAAAAATACTAATTTCTTTTTTCAAAATTTTCGTATCGAATGAAAATCCGTTTTCTTGTTTATTATACTTGAAAATATTTGGTCTTGAATATCATAAATTTTCAATATTCTCGTTGTCGTGTCTTAAATTGTGTTAACGTTTATATATTCTATAATAATTTATGTTAGTATAATCATACATTACATAATTTTATATTTTTATAAAGATCTTTTGTGAATATATAAATAAATAAATGAAGCAGTAAGGATTAAAAAGGTTTATAAATATATATTTTTCGTAATTCTTGAAAAAAAGAACTTGGTAAATTATAACTGTATTTAATACTTATTTTTGTTTAAAATTTTAGGCTTTATAATTTCGGCGGTCAAATTGTATTTGATAATAAAGAAAAAGTATATTTTTATCAAACAATTACTAAATTATATTTAGATTAATATATTTTTATGAAAGACCGTGATCATTTCTAGCTATAACAAAATGAAATTTCATGAAAATATTGATAAATATTTCAAACACATGAATAATATATAAAAATATATAATGGCTTACTGTCATTACCAATAAATGTAATTTAAAAAGTTTACTTAATTAATAATTGCATTTATAAATAAAAATGTCATAAAGACAAATTTCGTAGTATATAATGTAAATAATTTAATATACGTTTAAATTTTAAAATACTATATATTCGATATATTCAATAATATAAATGAATAATATAAATAAATGGTGACCTTATATATAACCGCAACATGGCAATATGCTCGAATATTAAGTTCTATTGAAATAAAATTAATTTCACATTATTTTAATATATTTATTTATTTTTTATTCAATATAATCATAATTGCCAAAATTATTATCACATTTATGCAAATAACTCGGATCGCCTAAAATGCATTGAAGGCGAATAAACTTGTATTTCGAACACACACGCATATAATGACTTTACAGCTTTGTTTAATCTTTAATCGCAATTTTTCCTCGTATGGACTTAACATATAACACTTATATAAAGTCAAATCATTTTATTAATGTGAAAAAATAAATTATAAGAACTAAAACAAAACATATAATAAACACATTTCAAATAATATTTCAAATCAATACGATATTTCTAATTTTATCACAATATATAATAAAAATACAGCAAATTATACAAAATAATTATACAGCAAATAACCTATTTTTTAGTTTAAAAATATAATTTAATAAATTTAATAAAGAATATAATTAAGTAATAATTTTTTACAATAACATTAAAGTTGGAAAATCGTAATATTATCATAATAATTGTTGATCTTTTTAGAAGCTAGATATTTAAGAATGTTTCTGAATCCAGCTAAAGCCATTTTAGTACCAAGTAAAACTGCCTTGCTTATTTGTGATATGCAAGAAAAATTTGCCAAAGTTATCTTTGAATTCAACAAAATTGTTACTCGTTCATCGACATTGGTAATAATCAAAAGTATACTTCAAAATTTATATTACAAATTTATATTACAAACTTGTTATAATTTTTTTGAAGATACAAACTTGCAATATATTAGATGTACCAATGATAGTTACTGAACAAAATCCAAAAGCATTAGGTAAAACAATATCAGAATTAAATATATCTGGAGCCAAAGGTCCTTTTCCTAAAACTCAATTTAGCATGTACACTTCAGAGGTCTGTTTACATTTTAAATAGTTAGGTATTTAAGTAATTTTATTAATTTTTATTATAGGTTTGTCGAGAGCTTTCATCGCTTTGCAATAATGAGCCTCCAATATCAATTATTCTTATAGGTATCGAGTGTCATGTTTGTATAGAAAATACAGCGATTGATTTAAAAAAAAACGGTTTTGAAGTACATACTGTAGCTGATTGTTGTTCATCCCGAACCAAAGAAGAAAAATTACTTGCTTTAGAGGTAACTTTACCTTTAGTTAACTTTTATAAATTTCTAACGATTTCGGATAAAAAAAACATTCAATCTTAATCTTTAAAAAATTAAATAAATACTTTATAAAAATAACTGATTTAAGAAATAACATAATAATATAACTTTTTTTTTTTAGAGAATGAGACAAATAGGATGTTTTATTGCAACTTCAGAAAACATCATTTTTAAGCTCCTAGGAGATTCGAAACACAAGGACTTTAAAAAAATTCAAGGTTTAATTAAACAAATTAATACTGAATAAATTCTTAAAATCAAATATTAAAACTACAACGTGTATTGTTAAAAATTGAAAATTATTTTGAAAAATATATTTTATTAAAGAAACTATTTAAATAAATAATTTTATATATAGTTTTCCACTCATTTTTTAAGTTAATGAATACCAGTTGATCCAAATCCACCAGTTCCTCTTTTAGTCTCATCTAATGTTTGAACTTCTTCAAGTTCTGGATAAGCTATCTTTTCACATATTAATTGAGCAATACGATCTCCTGGCTTAACAATAAAATCATTATCGCTATGATTGAATAAAACAACTCCTAATTCACCTCTAAAATTAATTTTTTACGTTAGATATTATAATATAACAAAATTTAATTCAATAACATCACCTATAATCAGCATCAATAACACCTGCACCAACATCTAAAAAGTGTTTCCATGCTAAACCAGATCTGGGTGCAACTCTACCGTAAGTACCTTCTGGTACAGCTATTTTTAAATTGGTATTAACAATTACTTTGCCTTTTGCAGGTACCACCGATTCTTCAGCACTTAAAAAAAATAAAATAAATTTTATAATTCTACTAAAATAGTTGGTAAAGTTCTAAGATTCATTAAATTTGAAAAATAATAATCTTAAATAAAAATCATGCGTATGTAATTTAGTTTATAAAAAAATATTAACTATTTTTAAAAACAATGTATTAAAAATTCGTTGTTAAATATTTTAAAAAATTTAATTTAATATAAAAAATAATGTGCACCTTCTCAAATCATAACCTGCAGATTTGTCTGAACCTTTTTGTGGTGTAAAAGCTTTGTCTGTTAATTTAACAAATTTTAAAATACACTTATCATTTACAGGCATTTTGAATAAAAATTTTGTTTAAAATTCAATAACTTAAAATTAATGAAAAGATAAAGTGTAAATTTCTTTTGAACCCAATGAGCCGCCGAGTTACTTTCAAAGAAAACAAATGATATTTTCGCGGGAAAAATACCGCACTCTATTGTCTGACAGTTTTAGGTTGCACCGGAAATAAAAAGCACCAAATTATAAAATAAATGATAAACTTGAAATGGGAATTTAAAATGTGCGAATTGATTTTATACAATGTAGTTATAAGTAAATACTATATAAATAATTAAAAATGCAATCGCTGATTTTTTAAATTAAAAGCGTATTTATATTATCTATATATATATATGTGTGTGTGTGTGCAATTAAAGTACAAGTGCAAACAGATATCTACAATTATTAAGGGACTTTTCATATAATAATATATTATAATAATATATAATATAATAATATATTTTAATAGTATAAATGTAACTTCCAAAATTTACAATTTAGTTCAAAATAATAAATTAAAATTTTATTGCCTCCATTGAATAACAATAAAATTTGATTCAAGTTTAATAAAGGCTAGATTTTCATTTATCATTTCTATTAGTTTCTATATACATTATATATAACAGCTTATGATTTACAGTTAAATTATAAAATTCATTTTTATTTAAAAAAAAATCTAAATGACAAAAATAAATTTTTTTGTAAAATATTCATTTAATTTAATTTTTTAAATTCTTGTGTTATTTGAATGGAAAGTACAAAAAAGGTGACAGACTCTTTGGTAAAAAAACTATCTTGTTTATCGTTTAATTTAAAAACTATCATGTTTAAATTAAAAAATTTATTTAGGTATATTATAATATAATTTAATTTAGTATTCAAGCATATGAAATACAACTATTTTTATACACACCATGAATTTTATTTATAATGCTTTATTTATATTAATTATAAGTTATTTGACACTTTGGTAATGCAGCAGTTAATTCTGTCATAATATTAGTTTTGTTTTTTATGCTAGGCATGCCTCCGAGTTTAAGAGTTTTTAAGTATCTAAAATAAAATTAAATCAATTGAAAGCTATTTAATCATCACGCATATTACAATAATTAAACATTGATTGAATTATAATAAGGAATTATAAAAAAAGTTTTCTGCATTTAAAATCGAGCAAATTTATTCAATATTCGATAAATATATTTCCTTATTACATTCAAAAGGTAGATTTTTTCTATACAAACATTAGATTTTTAAGATGTAACAGTCCTTCATCTGTTATCCTTTTACATTGTACTATTTCAATATCCTTTAATGAATCTTTTATACATGATAACAATGACAAAGCTTCGTTTTCAATATAAGGACATTTTACAAGTTTAATTTTTTCTATACGTTTGCACCCAGCTCAAAAATAATTTTAAATAAAAGTATTTCTTATTATAATACATTATACACCAGTATAATATTTAATATTTTACTTACAAAAATGTGGAAATCCAACATGATGAATAGCAGAATCAGTAGCGTCGACACTTTGTAAATAAAGATCACTTGTTTCTTGAGGTATTAAATTATAATCTTTTAGATAGTTATTTGCACCATACCATTTTACATAAGCTCCATTACGAAGAAGCCATTCAGCACAAGCTTGATCAGGACCTACTTTCTTAATTCTATCTTTATCAATACTAAACATAGAAATAAAACATTTTAATATTTGTATATTTTATATTTCATTTTTATACAATAAATATAATTTTATTCCTACCTATTAAACACAATGATTAGCCATTTGAAGAAATGTCTTGATCTTGTTTGATATTTACCATAATTTAACGAATGTTTTTTAATATTTAAAATGGTATTTGACATTATTCAATCAGCTGTAAAAATTATATAATTTAATGCATTAGAAATTATATTTGTATACAAATTACGTTATACGCATGTTTTTTAAAAAAATGAATGAATTTAAATTTTTAATTTTATAATAAAATAGCGTAATTTATATATTAACTTTAACTGGTACTCATGGTTACATGATTCTATTTATAAACATGCAATAAAATGTAAATAAAAATTATATATTATTTTATATTTATTTAATATTATTGACGTGTATATTTACGTATAATTACAAAATTCTTCTATCAATAATTCTATAAAAGTTTATTGTGGAAAATTTTTTAATTTTAAAGTTATACAATATGAGCGAATTTCAGTTCGATTAATTGGTGCTCAACTCTCGATATTGCGCACGTAAATTGTTTAAACATTCCCGATTTTTACCCCGAAGTATAGAAAACTGAACAAACTGAAAATTGAAAATATTAATACATTTTAATAAAAAATACATTTTGTAATAAAAATTTGTTTATAATAAATATTAATTACTTTTAAATAAATAATAACTTTGATTTTTTTTTTTAAATGTCTGTTTCAAAATGTGTATTTCGTCTATTGGTCTTTAACATCATTTCATTATTTATATTGACATTTGCGCTTATGCGATTTCAAAAATGAAGTTTTAGTTTTGAGCTGTCAAGTCAACTAGTTCTATAAAATTTAAAAATGTATGTTTTATAGATTTTTAAATTGAAATGAAACAAATACTTTCAAATATAAATGTTTAAATTTAAATAAACTAATCCAAGCGTGCTAAATATATAAAAAATAAGTTTTGACTATAAATTAATTTATTCGATTTGTATTAAATTTTTCGAATAATATAGATATTTGATGTATATATGTTACAATAGCAAAGTTTACTTGAATAAAAAATATATTATGAGAAAACTATTTTTATACTTATAGAACGCATTGTATATTCGAACCAAATTAATGTATGGAAATTTTTAATCAGTTTTTTTTATTAAATAAGAAAACAAAAGTGTTTAGAAATAAAAAAACCGTTAATAATTTTTTAGAATGAAATGGGGCAATATTGAACATATAGGTTGATATGTCTATTCTTCTTTAGACAAAGATAAAAATATGAAATAAAGTACATATATTTATCGAGTAATTATTAAAAATAATTATTCAGTTTGCATATTTCTTGTTAATATGTCAGTTGATTTGAAAATTATCAAGAATGTATAGGTTATGTATATTTGTTTATTTTATGTTAGATCAATAACAAAGAAAGTGAAAATATGAAAACAAAAACAATATGAAAAATATGAAAAACATGTATTGAAGTACCAATGTGATAAAATTTTTATTTAAGATAATGGGCTAAATGATAAATATAAATACTTAATAGTGCAATCAATTAAACATGAAATAAGAAACAGATTAAAAAAAAAAAATCTTGCAAGAGTAATGTATTATCATTTAAAAATTATACTTAATGAATTTTTCTTTAAATATAAATGTTCTTCGACTTTTTGAATGGGTATTTTCCTAATAAAATATAAACATTTTTTTGTTTGATTGGAGTTATTATTATTATTATTATTATCATGGTTTATCCAGCAAATGGTTATGAAGCTTTGTCTTTTGCCATAAGAAAAAACTCTTACAAAATGGCAGAAAGAATTTTAAAACAGCCTGATGCCCTTTTAATTGATGAAAAATGGACAGATTATATTCTTTTGATTAAAGCACTTCAACGAGGATGTAAACAAATTGCAAAGTTACTATTGACAAATGGTTGTAGAGTTTATAAACCGATCAAAACAAATTTTTTTCACACTCCTCTATATTATGCAGTCAAACTGAAAGATACCGAATTAGTAGAATTATTATTGTACAAAGGGGCTTTAATAAATGATAAAGATTTTAATAAAGAAACACCACTTAGTTTAGCTTTAGCGAAAAAGTATTATAAAATTGTTGATATCTTGCTGTCTAAATATTTATATCAAGGAATTGATTTAACTAGTCCTAGTAATGATGATTATATTGCATTTTATGCTTCTTGTCGAAGGAATAACAAGTGCATGGTTGAAAGTTTTTTGGGAGAAGAAATTTCAGATAATCAATATCTCAATCGTACATCAAACGATGAATTTAACGATACTCCACTACATATTGCTGTTAAGTATCAAAATCTAGAAGTGATAGATGTATTATTGAAATTTGGAGCCAATGTCAATGCTGTGAATAAAAAGAAGCAAACCCCTTTACATTTGGCTTATTATATGAAAAAAAAATATCCTTTAGAGAAATATTACAAAATTATTGATATATTTTTGTCCAAACTTAAAAATACATCTCAAAATCCAATTGATAATTTCAAATTATCTCATTTTCATATTGCTTGTACAAGGAATCAATTAGATATTGTTAAGCATTTGCTACCGTGGAATGTAGATATTAATAGTGCTACTAGTTTTGATTCGCCAATTTGTTCAGGCTATGGGCCACTACATTTTGCAATTGAAAATGGACAGAGAGAAATTGTTAAATTTCTATTAAGTCAGGAAGCTAATACATTAATTAAAAATAAAGAAGGAAATACTGCACTGCACTTGGCTTTTCAATTCTTTTATTTAGATAGTAATTTAATTGATTTAATTTTATCAAAAGATGTTTCAAAGTGTATAAATCATGTTAATAATTATGGTCTATCTTATTTCCATATTGCTTGTACCACTAATAATATTGTAGCTATTAAAAAGTTTTTAAAAAATGATGCATCAGTTTTCACTACAGTAAATTTGAATTCACCAATTTATCCTGGGTATACACCTTTACATTTCGCAGTTACATTTAACAGAAATATAATAGTTAAAATACTTTTAGAATGTAATGCAGATCCAAATGCGAAAGAAGCAAATGGTTTCACACCTCTTCACTTAGCATGTCAACAAGATGCAAAGAAAATTCATATAATTCTTAGAAATTCGATTGATGTACGTGATACATATGATAAAATAAATTTTGTACATGCTTTTGGAGAATCGCCAACAAAAGTTTTAGAATTAATAGCTAAACAAACAGAGCAAGTAGAAATTCTTAATTTATTATTACAGTATAAAATTAATGTCAATAGTCAAGATAATTCAGGTAAAACACCATTATTTTATGCATGTGATATTGATGATCAAACGTTTAAATACGAGTTTGGTAATTATAAACCTCCGGCCTTGTATAGTGTATTGAATGAGTTTTATATTAAGCGGAATAAAATTATCGATATACTTTTAGCGTACAACGCAAATGTTAATATGTGCGATTTTAATAATATGACAGTGTTACATTACATTATAGATATTAACAAATTTTTTGAAGACCATAAAAAAACCGAAGTAGTTAAAGTATTGTTAAATAAGGGAGCAGATGTTAATGCTACAACTAAAACAGGCTTAACTCCTCTTCATATAGCTTTGAAAAAAGGTTTCACAGATATTATTGAAATTTTCTTGGAGTATAATGTAGATCCAAATATTGTTGAATCTGAAAATTTATATACTCCTCTTCACTTGGCTACTATGATTAATCTTCCTAAACCTAAATCTGAAGAAATAATCAGTGCTTTACTTACAAAAGGTGCAGATGTAAATATGAAACAAATTGATGGTAAGACTCCATTACACATTGCAGCTTCAACTCGCTATATTACTATTAGACTTGTAACATTGCTAAAAGTAGAATGTGATATTGATTGTCAAGATAAGAGGGGCAAAACTGCTTTACATATGGCTTGCCTAAATAGAAATGCAGAAAATGTTCAACATTTATTAAATCACGGAGCAGATATTAATATTACTGACACATTTGGTAAAACTGCATTTTTTTACTTTTATGAATTTCAGTATGACGTTTTAGATAGTAGAGTACATGTCTACAATTTTCATCAGATATACTACATTTTTGAAAATCACATAAGAAGACTGCGTGCAATTGGTTTCTACGTTAGTTGGGAAAACATGTCATATTATATGAAACTAAAGGATTTACATAAGCAACAAGTAGTGAATAGCAATGAGGATCGCATTTTAATGCAATTGGAAAATGAAGTACAGAAAATGAAAAGTATGAAGATAAACAGCTACTCATCTTTGTACGACATTCTTTTTAAAGATGCAAATGAAATGACACTGTATATAAAAAACGACACACTTAAAAATATTTTAGAATCAAGTGATTTTAAAAGTGATTTTCCACAATATAATTACTTACTTAAATTACAATTTGAAAAAGGTTTGAGAAGAAACGAATTACTCAAGCCCGCTAAAGATTCGTTAGAATTTTTACTGCTATTAAGCTTACCAGATGCATGTTCTGAGAGAATCTTCAGGTACTTAAATAATAAAAATTTAAAGGATCTAATCAAATCAAGGACACTTACTAATTAAAGTTCAAAAAGATAAAATAATACCAAATTTATTAATATTTTATACATATTATTTGTTGACATAATGTACATACATTTTTTTGTAAAAAATATAAAATTTATTTTAAAAAATTAGTTATTTGTATGTATTTAGAGGATATCAATAGAAATTTTATGTAAAATATTTATTAACTTTAAACCTATTTAAAACCAAAAATAAATCTATTAAAAATTATAATTTTTTAATTTATATTTAGAGGATTTAATTAATATTTTAAAAATTGAAATAGAAATAAAAGGAAAACCGAGTTATTTACAAACTATGAGATTTTTTAGTTAAAAATTTATTTGTATATATATTTTTAATTGTTATTTAATATAAAAATTTAAAAAATACTTTAATATCGTAAATTTATTAAAATTATGTATTCATTTGTGTTTTGGTAACAAATTTTTTTCAATAATTTATCAAATATAAATTTATTTATTATTATTAAGAATAAGAATAAAAATATAAATAAATGTAAACTTTATTACATTAAGAACAGAATATTTCAAATTATTTTTATTGTATATTTGTTATATTATTTTAATTTTCCATGAAAAAATAATATCGATTATTAATTATATTATTAATTATACATAAATTATTGCTTTGACTATATACAATTGAATTTCATTAACAATTTGCTAACATATTCTATATATAAGAATGTACAACTTGATAAGAAGTATAATTTAATTTTTCATCAATGTATAATACAAAAATATTCCAATGAAAATAAATACGTTGTAGAAGTAAAATTGAAATAAATTTTTAGTAACCAATACCAAATAATAAATTCCAAATGTATATAAATAAATATTTTTTAATATAATTTATTTTTTATACTCGTAATATTAATTGAGTACATATTATAAAAAAGTTTTTTATTTAATCAAGTTTTGAAAACTAATACAAAATATGTGGTATAATTTTTTAAATATTGTTTATTTTTATTTCTTTTATTATACCTGTTATATTTTATTGTACTCTTTTTTTTCAAAATATATATATATATATATATATATATATATATATATATATATATATATACACAAAGAAATGTAAAATGAATGTTGAATAATAAAAATGATATTAAGATTATTTTAAATCTATTACATTCTACCAAGTATGCTATTCATTATAAAATTTAAAAAAATGCGAAATAATTTATTATGTATAAAACAAAAAATTTTATAAAAATACATTTTTTGTAATATTTTTTCACTGTTTATTCAATTCATTTATATCTTCTTTTAGTATGAATTTTATTATGTAGTATAATCAATGTTAATATAAAAATATTGAAGTTTGAATTTAAAATCTGGTATTTTATGAGAAAATATTAATTTAATGATATTACAGAATTTTATATTTATATATTTATGTTTTGTAAAAGACATAAGATTTATATGTATTCTGTAAGAAAATATTAATTTAATAAAAATTACAAAACAAACATATAAACAGGGCTTGTAATTTTAATTAATTTGCTTTAAAATTATTTCGATATTTTTATTACTTTCAGCTTTACGTATTTAAATTTATATTAAAAATTCTATAGTTTGTTCTAACTATTATATTTAATAATTTTTATTGCTGAAGAAAATTCTATCATCTACATTTAAATTAATAAACAATAAACGGTAATAAAATATGTATTATTATTGAGTTATGTTATAAAATAAGAAGTCATCATGCTTCTATTTTTAATTTGCGTTTGTAGTTTACTTAAAGTATAATTAATCAAAATAATCAATTAGTAAAACAGTATATAATATAAAAATTATTCAAGCCAAAATTATAGAAGTAATAAATTAAAATTTAAATAATAATAATTTAATAATTTTTTCAATAATTTTATAATTTAAACCCTGTTAATTGCTTTTCTCTTCTCATCTGCGATAGCCAGTTGAAACTCCACAATTTCAAGTCCAAATTAATATGGAGAACAAATATTGTGATTTATTATCTTATAGAATCTGCGATACTCAGACATCAATCTATTACTTTAATCTTTGAGTTTTAGAATCAAGATAAGTATAGAAAGTAGTTGTATTCTTTAATTTTCTATAAATCAGACTACTTCAATTATAATATACTGGTTCTATGTTACAGTTCAGAATTAGTATAAATATAAAGTTCTAAAGATGTTATTCCTTATTTTCTTAAATTATAATAACATTAATAAATATAAAATTATTTTGTCCAAATAATGCACACGTAGTATAAGTTTTTAAAACAACAAAGCCTTATTCAATTAATATGTACATTTTTTTTACCCATTAAAAGGTAATGAGTCGTTATATAAATCAGACAGGCATTTCAATATAATGCAGAGCCACACATACACTGGTCAACACAAATAAATTTTACCTATTAGCAGTTGCGTATAATGCGTAACATCATCCTTGTGACAATATGATTTTAGATAAGGTGTGCCGTCTATAAACTATATGAGTTTGTTAATATTACCAAGTCAAATAAATATAAGGAACATTATTTCCATTTGATATATTTGCTGGATATTTGGTCATGAAGGCTTTTAATTCAACAGCGCATACAGTCTAATAGAACTGAATTTGCTAGTTACTAAATATATTTAACATATTTTACGTAACTGTTAAAAAACTACTTTATAGTATACAAGATATATAAATAGTTTCTATAAAAAATTCAGTCATATTCTTATGTATTGCTTTAATCTTCTAAAAGTGTAACTATAAATTTATTAATATTACTATAATAGTATCCTGCAAGAGTATTTCCATCGGATTTTGTTTTGATTTGTAATCCAGTTAAGTTGAATGCATAAATATATGGCATAAATGCATAATGTTGACAAATATTCATTAGACTATCAAAATTACACGTTGGATTACTCGTAAGTACACTGTTTGATAAATATTTCAGGAAATATCTGTTAATTGCAAGTCTATTACTAAAACAATTATCATACCATAGAGCACTTACAAGATCTTCAATATACACAATTAACCGTTTAACATTTATATGAGAAGTTTTACGTTTATGTTTTGTAAAATTCTTTCTGTATTGTAATAATAATGCACACACTCTTGACAGTATAGAACAACTTCTATTAACAAAAGAACCATAAATTATAGTTGGTGGTGCTAAGAATATAAAAGTTGTTTCTGTATGTAATTCTAATACATCAATCTGTTCATAAAATAACAATGCTTCAGAAATAATCTTTGGATTATGAAAATGTACGTTTAACCCTGATATTATTAATTCCCTTGTAAAGTATTCAATAATTTTTACATTTTCTATACATTTACTACCAAAAGTTTGACCCAAAAATGGAAAAGACTTATCCTTAAAAGAACTATTATTGATAACATAAAGATTTAATAAAAGTGATCGTAAAGTCTTAATAATTCTACATTTAGTATTTATGGATGAACTGTAAAACATTAGCTTCATATGCTTAAATACATAATCTTGTAATTCTGGAATTGAAACTGAACTCCACTGCATCAAAGATAATAATTTCAAATTGTATTCATCTATGTAACAAGATAAATATTCATTGATAAAATAATTTACAATTGAAATACCATGTTGCATATATCTGAAAAATTCCATGGTCATATCTAATATTTTGTTCATTTCTTCATTAAAATATCTACCATTTTCAAAAATAAATGATTTCCAAAATGTATAATATATATTATGTATAAATCTTTGCTGATATTCAAAATCTGCAAATGTCAAAAGATGATGACCAATACTATTTATTAATAAGGATGTAGTATTAGAAGGTAATCGAACTATGGAACATTTTCCTAATTGCGCAACATCCGTAATATCAAAGACCATTTTTTCAATATTATTCTTGAATATACTAGAGTCAACTTTAAAATATCTGATAAAGGGAATAAGAGGCTCTTGGTTCTTTTTATATTTAAGTGTATTAACATTCCAATTATAGTATGCATTCATTTTTGTATTTTGTTTTAAAATCGTTCTATCTCTCGCATTCTCAAATCCAACCGTGAAAGTTTCTATAATTGGACGCCATACACTTTGAATATTTATAGCTGGAATTCTTTCAGGTACAAGTTCAGGCTTGTATGACTTAAACAATGATAATAATGCAATTATATGTTTTTGAGATTTTTTATAATAACTATTTAATTTTAATAATCTAGTAACTTGTCTTCGAGTTACGTCTTCTGGTTTTGTCATTAAATAAACTAGTTGAGCCAAGCGTGATTCCATTTTTTCTTGTTTAAGCATTATATAAAAGAATGCATCATAAAAGATATAAATTGAATTTCTGTTTATCAATTGGTATTCCCAACAACCAATAATCCATTGTAATAATATGGAAAGAGCAGCTGTTGGTATCGATGCAGATAAAAAAAATGTAATTATGTTTCTAGCTTGAATATCATCTATTACATTTTGTGGAATTGCACATTTAATCAAAGCTACATAATTTATAGAATTCAAATTTACATTCTTCAAAATATTAAATATCCTGCTTATGATAGTATCATCTAGTCCTTCCTTAAATGCCACAGTTTCTAATAATTTTATACAGTCAGGAAATTTAGTATAATATTTCTCTTGTTTGCTTAGAGATTTCAAAAATTGTTTACATTCTTTTAATGAATCATTTTCTTCCATCGTTTAATTAAAAAATTTTATACTGCAGACTACTTTACCGCTTACTGAAACAGAAAATGTTAAAAATAATTAATAGAAAAACTATGTTTATAAGTTGTAGTTTATTTCAATTTTTTAATTTATACTTTATGTTCAGTTCAGTCAAATCTATTGTAACAACAAAACAACTTGGTTATATATTTATTGTTACAGTTTGAATATTGACATAAAAGGTTAGAAACATTATTATTATCTGAATTTGAAAAATTTAGTTCAATAAAAAAATTTTAATTTTTAAAATATAAATTATAAAAATGATGAAATAGCAATTGAAATAAAAATTAATTATGTTTTTAAAGATAAAATTAATTTAATTACTATTTGTAACGATCCGTTGTAAAAAAAATTATTTTGGAATTTTTTTTATAATTTTTTTTTCAATTTTCATTATGATAATAGTTGATATAATGATTCTGTCAACTTAATAAATTACAAACACTTTTAAAATGACTATAACTTTTTACTATTTTGTTTATACAAGAAATCATAAAAGAAATATTTGAATTATGTACATATAATTGACATACTAGATTAGGTTAGTTTGTAAACAATAAACCGGAAATCAGTTATAAAACGACCATATATACATCAGTTTTACATACTATAAGATTGCAAAATGTTTAAGCTTCAAAAAAAAATTTCAAATGTAATTATTTTATAATTAGATATAATTGTGTACAGTAATACAAAATATATGTAATTATATTAATTTGAAATGTTATTAATTTTTATATTTTTATCAGTGTATTTATCATTTTAATAATAAATATTAATATTATAAATTATAAATATGTAATTATGGTACAAGAAAATATTTTATATAAGTACGCCATTATAATTTTGAATAATACATTTTTAATAATTTATTTTATAATAGTTCTACATTTTTAACACTTTCAACAAAAAAATGTTCAATCTGAATACATTTAAAGAATTCATTTTTCTTTTAGTGATTTTTTAGTCATATTTTCATAATTGTTTAATAATATCATTAATTTGAAATTTATATTATTAAAATCTAATTACTACGTTTCACTTAAATATAAAACGAAAATGGGATAACAATTTTTACTCCTTTGAAAAGCTAATTATAAATACTAAACTGTACGCATGCGCAAGCAATGTACGAGTAGCTGCAGATACTCGATTCAATTCTTTCAAGAATATTTCGTTTTTTATGGACGCTGAATCTGTTATACGTTTTATAAACTTGTTACAGTCGTTTTTTAAAATATTGTTTATTTCCTGCATTAATTTATGCATAAATTTATGGTACGTGAAATTCGGCACTACAAAATGATTTTGTGCCTGCTCATATTTGTGTGATGTTAGATTTGATTATTTATTTTTTAGTATTCTATATAAGAGTTAAATATTTATAATAATTTTCTCAGGTATGTTTATGTTAAATAATTGTTATTTGTCTCTGTTTAACTTTCATTCTTTGAGGATTATGTTTTTAATATTTTAAGGTTAATAACAACTGATTCGTATATAACTGTATGTGGATTCTGTTTGTAAAGTAGGTTAAATAAAGGCTAAAAAAATATTCTTTTAGTTTTCTTTACTTACTCTTAATTTAACTTCTAATTTTATTTTATTTGGTTTACTAAAAATAAAATCAATTTTCATAATTATGTTAATTTTATAGTATATATTATGGATATCAGCAACATTATATTGAAAATATGTTAATAATATAATAAAAATTATAAAATAGAATATTACATTTATTAATAATATGCTTATATTTAAATGAATTTAGTATCTTATAAAAATATTTTATAAAAATAGTGACATTATTTTTATGTTATGATAAGTAACAAATGCAACTAGTGTAATTTATTAAATGATGATAAATGTATTTTGATTTATTATATTCAAAAATATAAATTAATTAAAAAACATATATTATTAAAAAATTATTATTTAAATTGAAAATACTAAAATAATTTAATTTATATTTTAATAAAATATATTAACCTATTTTAGGAATACATAGAAATTTTGTTTAAAAGTATTAAGGACATAATTTATGAACAAAATATATTAATAAAATTATTGATTATATGGTATTGCTATTGTTTATTATTGTATTGATATTCTTAACCGATAGTAACTATTTTAAAGTTACTTTGTATTAACACATTTAGTATTTTCTTTCATTATACAGTACGAATTTATTATTAATAAAAAAATCAATATCAATTTTTCAATAATAAAAAACATGTATATTATTCTTTCAGAATATTAATTTACACATTAAATACTATATAAATCGTGATATTTTTATTAATTATTCTATATATATGCCTAGGACGAAAGTTTTGAAATATTATTAAATATATCGATTTCATACAAAATTTTTGGTGAAAATATTTAGTATATTTAAAATAAATAGGTAGTTTAGCAAATAAAAATACAATATGCTATTAATGATTAACAGTTATTACTATTAATTATAATTGAATATTAAATTTATACAGAATGAATTATTTTCAAAAATTATTTTTATATTTCAAAATATAATATTTTTTCTATTCATCTAAATGTATATTTGTAAGTAGAAAAATGGCAAAGATTCAATAATTATTTTAATATATTTAATGTACAAAAAGCTGTTTCTGATATAATTGAAATTGTATTAAAAATGGTATTATTCTTTGTCAGTTACAGGATCAAAATAACGTACGACTACAAATAAATAAATGTAATGTACAATCGGAAATTAGCAGTAGATGCCTCGATTGTAAGTAATTAATTAATACTGTTAAACTCAAATGATATAAGAATATATTAAAAGAATAAATATATTGCAATTTATCAAAGTTAAAAATCTTTTCAGATTTTATATGCAGTATCAATATCTTTATTAAATTATCATTTTGTAAGTGAAGAAAATTATTTCAAAGTATTGCAGTTTAAAAAATATCCAACTTAACTGATTTTTGTTTAACATTATAGAAAATGAAGAAGTAAGAAAGTAACTAGAATCATTTATTTGGAAAATTATAATTTTAGAGCATTCTAATTAATTTGAACAGTTTATATTAGACAATTAAAATTCTAATATTCAATAAAATATAGCGTCTATGGTCATTTTCTCATTACAGATTAAAGAAATTAATAATAAAATTAATTTAAACTTATTAATTGAAAAATGTAATAAATTGCAACTATCATAGTAACTATCATTAATGTAGTTGTAACTATCAATTATTACATATTTCTAATCTTTATGATAAAATATTAATCCTTTTATTAATTGATAATTTTTCAGAAAATAAAAATAAAAAAATAATATCTTCATTACCAGACGCAGTTATTCAAGAATTATGCAAGTATATGGGTTAGTATTATGAAAGTTAGAAAATTTAATATTTGATTTATATTAGAAAAGAATAATTATAATTTTCTGGCTTCAGATGCAACACAAACAGAGAAACCAGTTAATAATAATAAATACCAAATGGATAATATATACTCTGGTATTTATATAAACATTTAATTTAAATTTCTTATCAAATTAAATTTTTATTTATTTTACATAGAATAATTTTAAAATTACTATTCAAATATTTGTTTCATTGTTTGTAGAGTACTCCTTCATGATGGAAAGAAATGAAATTTATATCAAAGAGGAAGTTCAAATTTTCGATTCAAGTGATTATTTTGGTTTGTATTATATTTAACTGCACAAGTCACTAAATTTATTGTTATTCTGTATATATTTTAATTAATAATAATTTAAAATATTAGATGATAATATTGCGACTATAACAAAGAAAAATGAAAACAAAAACAAATTAATAGTCAATGGATTAATTTACGAACATGGAAAATTGACAGAAAAGTATCCAGAGTATTTGAAGTTTAATTATGAAAATTTTGCCATAAATGAAGATGGAATGATAACAAATGCATTATACGATAATTATACAACTGAACATATTAATTCTAAAATTGGCAACAGTTATCAAAATGCAATACTTTCTGAATCTGGTAATTTATGTTTATGCATTTTAAATTCACAATTCTTAATGTAATATATATTATAAATTTTTCATTTAAGATGATTGGTATTATTTAAATATTGCAAATCCTGTGAAAGCATTAAATGGTAAAAATAAATTGTTAACATTTGAAAAAAATATTGAACCAAATAGTTCTATATTAAAAAAGAAAGTAATTAATAAACAAATGAAAAGAAAACTTAAACTTACAGTAAAAAAACCAAGAAGCAAATGCAAAAATAATGGGAAATCCAGACTTTCCAAAGGAGGAATAAAATTACAAGGTAACATAGTAAAAAAAAGAATTAAGAATTCGGAAATTGATATTCAAAATTTCAATAATGGAATTTATTTAACGAATGAAGAAAATCTCAACAGTATGCCACGTATTAAAAATACTAATAAGGAATTTACAATAGGTAAGTTTATGTAATAAGTTATAAAGTATACGCTTTCAATTTTTAATCTGTGTTTTGCTTCTGTAAGTAATAAAACTCTTTGAGAAAATAAAAAAATAAAATATTCTTCTATGTTTACTTTACAATAATAATACAATAAATATGAGTATGGAAATTATTAGTTAGTATTGTATAAAAATAATTTATAAACTAGACTTTATGATTTTATAATATAGACTAGTATGAAATTGATTGATATAATATATGTATGTAATAAATGGAATTATTTAAAGACTTTACCATTAATATTGTTTGAAAAATATATTAAATTTTTTAATAGGTTTTAACATCTGAGCAAATAAATTGAATTTTCGCGATTTTTTCCTAGAATAAATGGTAAGTTATTTTATTTAAAATAAATAAAGTAAAATTTTAAATAAAGTATATTATTTAAGAAATACAATTATATTACAAATCTCAGAATATTGTTCATTTCTTATTTACGATACGAATAAAAATTGTTTAGATTTTTCATGTTTACTGTAAAAAAAAAGGTGATAATTTATATAATTCGTGTGTTACAATCCAATCACATGTCTTTCTCCTTTCAATATAAAAAAAGTTAAATGGTGATTTCGGAAACTTGAAGTACAATTTATAAGTGGTAGTACCGTAAAGGATGAACGTAAATTCAATTATGTGGTAGCTCGATTGGAATTCAAAATGCACGAAGGAAAGAAAAGGTGATCTTACGGTACACCATAAGAGTGTAATTAATTGAACGATTGTTTAAATTGGATTTTGCAAGCATAAGAAAATTATTGAAAATGTAAGAATCCGTGACTAGATGTTTTTATAGTTCTAGCGATACTTAAATAAATTTGAGGTTTTTTAATGGACACGTTAAACTTTTAACGGAAGTATGACAAGTTGCTTTTATAATTGTATAAGACTTTAATTTGTTTGCCTGTCCACGATTTTAAATTTTCAGAACTTATAAACCTAATAAATTTCACGTTGATAAAATGGGTATCGCAGTATTGTTATTATATTTTTGCGATATTTTAAATAGTTATACTAACTAGTTAATTATATATATATAATAGTAATAGTTATACTAATACTTTAAATACTTTAATTGAATTAATTATGCTAACCGGCTTGTACCATTGAAAAGATGGACGTTTGTTTTTTCATTCTATTTTAATAAAACTATTGGTTGAGGTAAAATTGCAATTTTACCTTTTACTTAAAAATGAAATTTCTGAAACTTTATACTCACCCCATAGAAAATTTATACGGTCATTGCTAGCATTTATTTGTATTGGATTTTACCCGTTTTACTGCAATCAATAGCTTATTTGTTATTGATTCAATAAATTTCTTTGATATCAACAGTGTAACTTCTCCTTTTACATTTACACCTGGATAAACATTGAAAAAAAATTTAAGGTTCTAATTTGTACTTGTAAACTGACCGATTTCTATTTATTAAATCAGCAATTTAAATAAAAATTAAATCGTTAAAGATCATGTTTTTATATCTTAAATAAATTAAAAATAGTAAATGTAAAGTTTCATCAATTTAGTGGCCAATAAAAAAATTTAAATATTTAGAATACGTAATCGACTATTTTTGTTTAATATATAACTAAATTGCAATCAAATTATCGTACTGTATTACAGATCTTTATACTTCTAACGTAAAATAAAATCGATTTATATTACTTATATCTACTTATATTCAAATGGCAATATTATTTTTATTTTTGAGTTCTTTATTTCGTTAGTGTGACTTGAAGCATTGATTATTATTTGTACTTATATTCAATTACATTCATAAATGTACAAGAATAAACCAATTCTAAATTGTTCAAAATTTCAATATTATACGTAGAATGTAATTTTAAACAACTCGATATTGAGTTTATATCTAATGAAATTTAAAAATAAATATTTAACAAAATAGTTTACGCTATACATTAATGAATACTTATTGCATTGACAAAATAAAAATATATGTTTATTTAATAAATGTACTTCTGATTTTTTTTAATTCTAATTTATTAAAAACTTTATTGTGAAATATTGACACAAAAATAAAAACATGTTAATTTACTTCATGATAAGAATATCTATAATTATATGTAAAAATGCATAATATTCATTACAAATATTTATTTCGAAATGATAATCTGTTTATTTCAATTATTCTAATTTAAATTTTTTTATCAATAAGTCGAGAATATTTTATAAATGTTTTTATAAATTATAAAATTATAAACATTATAATTAATCATTGGTAAATACAAGCTTAAGCATAGTATAATTATAGCAAAGTGATTTAATTTTTAATAAAGAGAAAAAAATGATTGATCATTCAAAACATACATAAAAAAAAATTTTTCTAAAAAAATTAACGAAAATTGAACTTATAACATACAATTGAAAATCTAGATATTAATTATAAATTTTATTGCGTAAACAATATTTATTTTTATTTTTATGAAATAAAAGATATGATTAAGCTATAAGAAAATACTTAAATTCAAGAATATATTGTATTGTGATTCCCTAAAATATTCTCTTAAATGATTTAATTATTTAGCTTAATTCATTACTTATCTCAATAATTGCTATTTATACATATTTAGGATACAGATTTTATTTAACACTCGTTAGAAATTCACGCACCCGTGTACAGTAAACTAACACAATATTATATAGATCCTTTTTAAATACAATTAGAATAAAATGCTACCCTTATAATGAATTCATTAATTAAGTTTTGGTGTATACTATTAGGTTTTTTTTTTTTAATACTATTTTATTATATACTATTAACTTTTTTCGAAATATCGCCTATAGAATACACAATTTATAATATAAGCGTAATATATTGTTTATTTACTAAATATATTTTATTTCCCACTTCTACGTAAATTACGTTGTTTCTTATGATTATTGTCATTGCTTGCAGTATTATTCTATTTAGAAATCTATTTAGAATTAAATTTCCTTTGACAAAAATGAGTTTTTTAAAAGAATTTATTTTTAATTTATATTTTAGATATATAATTTTTAACTTTATATAACATTTTCTGAGAAATTATTATTATTTTAAAAAATATATTATTATATTAGGCATTATATTAGGAAGAAAAATATTAAAATGTTTACCTGACTTTTTAAATCTATTTTTTATTATTTTTTAGTATTATCAAATAATCTTTATTTTCATTCTTTAGCATTAACGTTTTTCTTTCAATTATTTTTAGGATTGTTGTTCATTTCTGTTAATACAGTTTGTATTATACTTTTTATTTTCTTAAATACTTTGTACTTTATCCTTTTACTTCCATTATTTATATTATTTCTTCTTTTATGAACAAAATTACTTTTTTCATATACTCTTTTGATTTAATTTTTTCACTACACTAGGCTATAAATTTTCTTTCTTTATATTTCATTTTTGATGCTTAAAATATTTAATTAAATATTTAATATTTAATATTTTTTTAATATTTTTTTAAAATTTAAGTATTTAATTTTTCAATCTTGATCATAATATACTCTTATTTATAATTGATATTTTGCAATTCTTTATTTTTTTATAATATTTTTATAACATTATAATTTTCTTTTATTTCTTTTAATTTTATTTATTTCTGCAATAATATCGATTGTTTTACACATTCGTGGTAAGAATTTTATTTTATCATGTTATTGCTCTCTTGATTTTCTTTCATTTCTATCTTTGACTTATATTTAATCACAGTATCCGGTTAATATATATTATTATATTATTTAATTTTTTTCTTTGATTTAATTTCCTAGATTTACCTCGAACAATTATACTTTCTATAAACGATGTTTATAAATTCACATCTCTTATAGTAATAATTTATTCCATTATAACTGCTTTATATGACTTTCTATATATTTATTTTAATTCGTTTTTATATCGAACAACTAAGATACCGTTGTATTTCTTTAACATAGATTTTGTTTAGAACTGCCATCATCTGTTGTTAATTTTTTTAACTTATTTGTTAAAAAATTAATTTTGTTATTTTTTCTATATTTAAAATTATTTTCTCTCTCTATCTTATCTTAAATTATGACAATAAGTATATTATTTTTTTATTTTTTTACTTTTAATTTTAGATGCAAAGAAAGAGTCGACGAGGAATCTTTCTTCTAAATTCGAACAAGTATGTATAATAAAAGAAGAGGCAATACTTCCGGATTATTACGGTAAGTGCATTAATAAGAAACTGTGTTTGTAATTTTATTTTTAATTGCATTTTTTAATTACAGTTGTAGATACATTTGAAAATTTTAAACATAACATAATCAGCAATGAAATGAAATTTTTTAAAGCGGATTATAGCAAGGGTGAATTTTCAATTCAATTTATATTTTAAATTTGTTAAGTTTAGTCTTTCGCTTAAAATATCTTGAAATTATAATTAAAATTTATATATATTTTTGAATTATACAATTTTTAGTATAATATATATTGTTTTGATTAAAAGTATTGATTTGGTGTGTTTCGACGTGCAAATATAAAAATATTAGTACATTAATGAATGAACATTAATTAAATATTTTTATAATAAATATGAAATTTGAAAAATAATCGATAAAAATTTAAAAATGTAATTGCATGTATGAATCATTATGTTCAGCTTTTTCAAAGTAGAAATTCATATTACAGATGATATAGAAAAAAGTTTAGATGGAATGAATCAATTAATATTTAATGAAGAAGAAAATATTATTAATTATTATAGTGAGTACCATATTAATATACCAATAGATAATTATTCTGAAGAAATTATTTTTTGTAAATTAGTATGATAAACGATGCAAATAGTGTAATATTATAATATCTATGTTAAACTTTCAGTGTTTATATATTTTCATTATCATTCGTATTTTAAATTAATTATTTTTATATAATTATTATCAATCTTTAAGTACAAATATTTGAAAAAATTGATATTTTTGTTTGTAAAAAAAAAACTGTACGTTCAAACGTGTTAATTTAATTATTCGATTAAGAAATTGATCAAATGACCAATAATGAATGCATGATGTTGAACATACCGTGTTCATTAACTTTTCCTTACAGAAGAAAAAAGCTTTAGAGAACCTGAAATTGTTAATAAATGTTCGATGTGTGGCAAAGAATATAAGCGAATTGGTCCTTTTAAACAACATCAAATAAGATGTGATATGATAAGAACAGTTATGTGCTTCGAGTGCGTAATGTGCCCTTTTAAAACTAAAAACAAAACCGCATTTCGAAATCATCTAGGAAAACACATATTAGGTGAAGAAGCATATAAAAATAAGAATCATAAAAAGAGACAAGTAAATAAGTTCAAATTGAAAAAGAATAAGACACATTCGAAACAATTTTGTAAGTATGAGAATAAATATTTTTATAAATTTAAAATGTTCTCTTTGGTGTATTAACTAATGAAGGCAAATATAATGGATATATCCATTATATGCATTTATATATATATATATATATATATACAATTAAATATTTAATAAGTCTTGGTTTTATAATGATAAATGCCATTGTAATTTTTAACGTTTAATGTGATATTTATTAAATTTTATATGAAAATTATTAAGATTAATACAATGTACTTCAGACCCATGAAAAAATTAATAGTGAAAATTATTTCATTCTTATGTTATATATGCATAGGTCCGCCCAGCTACCTTAAAGCCCACTGTATGGCATGTAATGTTGAGATGACAGCGGTAGAACGCACATCCAATTGTAAACAATGCCTCGGAAAGTTTATGTACTGGTGTATAATGTGTCACAAAGATTATTTTACGTACTCGCGGCTTCGTAAACATGTACTGGACAGTCTCAAGATCTCAACTCTATTAAAATGCTCCAAGTGTGGGAAAATCAGTTCTACGTCCACGTGCAGGCAGAGACGGCATGAGATGTTTTGCGATGTAAAACCAATAATACAAAATAACAAACTCCCTTATGTTCGATTATTCCGCTTCAATGCACAGATCCTTAAGCACACCAAAGGTAAAAATATTGTATTGTATCATGGGTATTTGGGAATTAAAGGATTTTCCGTTTATTTTTAATTTCGTGTCTTATATACGGGGTTCATTTGTTATTGCAATACTTGTAAATATTATAATTTGCCCTATGCATAATAAAATCTGTTAAAAAAGTGCTAGATAACTTATTTTGTTGTATTACCATTGACGCCGAATGTATATTTAATCGAATTATACTTATTTGAGTGGGTATCGAATACTGTTTAACTTTCGGCAATAACTGCAAGATTATTTAATGAATTTTATTGTGTAGGCCCATGGAAAACGCTTCAGACGCATTGCCCGAAATGTAACACAATGCGAATCGTGCTCGAGCAAATGGGAACGTGTGAGAAATGTAATTCCTTGCTATTGTACAATTGTGAACTATGTGATGAACAGTCAAATACATTCTCGGATCTCCGTACGCATATTTTAAAAGCTCATATAATCGATTCTTACAAATCCACTGAATGCAATGAAACATTTTATAACAGTAATAATAAAGGTAATAGCAAAAATGAATCGACGCATATAAACAATGAAGATTTAAAAAAAAGCAAGGTATGACATGACAAAATTTAATTGAATGTTAAGGATAGATAATATTAAATGACTCGCAATAACAAATATTGATTGAATGAACTATAAAAGCCAAGAATATTTATAAATTATTTTATATTTTTAATTCTCAGAATAAGATATGAATTATTGTGTAAATGAGTATAAATCATATATATTCGGAATGTTACTTCAAATTAATTTTGATGGAGTAACAGATATAAAAGAATACTTTTAACATTTTGAATGAACTTTTACAAATTTTATTTTAAATAAAAATTATATTTATTTATTATGTAAATGAGAATAAAAATTATTTTTAAATGATTTTTTTATCATGAAATTTTTTTGGATAAGAATTGAAACATTATTACTCATAAAACTCTTGTATTTCATTGATTAGAGCATCAATGTTATAATGTTGTGTTTTTTTGTATACAGTAATTAATAAATAAAAAAAAAAAAAAAAACAGAAAATTGAAATTATTCATACAACAAATATATAAATGAGTTGTAGGTACTAGCATTTAATCGTCGTTAGACAGTGGTGATAAGAAAATTTCCAACAGTATATAATAGAGAGTTGCCGTAAGTTAATTTAATTGATTTTAATCTAACTTTAGATTGATTTATTATTACATTTATAACGTAACTAATTGTTTTTCATTTAATATTATTTACGTTGTTCGCCATTGATTTTAATAATATTGTAAAATTGAAAGCTTTTTGACGATAAAGTAGCCAATTATTTGCAATACTTATAAATTTAACTACTTTCAAAGTTATTCGGGAAAATAAAATATTGTAGTCAAAACATCAGAAATTATTATTATTTATTATTATTTTACAATTATTATTATTATTATTATTGCAATAATTTTATAAAATGAAATCGATTTATATTCACGCGTATTGTATTTTTATAAAATATTTAAGCCGATGCTTGAAATTTTTAAGAACGAGGATAATTTGCTGTCTCGTACTATTAAAGTTTTTAATTTTAAACTATGAATTTTTATATCATGTTAACGTGTTTTATGTTTTATATTTAATATATGAATTGTGTTAATAGTAATTTAAAAACTTAATAAAATGTAATGAATAAGATTTAAATTAAAAACATTAAAATCAAAATTTAATTTTACAATAGAATTTCTGTAAAGCTACCGCGAGATAATGTGTACACTCGGAAGAGAAATATATATTAAATGAAAAAATAATTATACTTTCACAATAAAATTTCTACAAAGCTACTGTAAGTTGTAATATAGTTTGCAAAAGTCTTGTGCTTGGCTAAGGTGTGGGAGTGGGAGGGAGGAAGGGTAAACCAAATCCAGGCAATGGCTTGTTTGAACTAACACTTGTCAATCCACACAGCCAACGATCCCAGGAAGAAAGTGAGAAGAAAATGTTTCAATACTGCCTGTGAACAAGGAGAGGTTCAACAGTAACTGCTCAATACGTAAACATGGAGTAACGGAAAGAACGTGCTGTTGATGCAATCCATATTCGTAAACAATTGTATATACTGATATCTATCGTTTGCGTAAATAAAACACTACGTCATAGCTGCTTTTCTATTTCTTTCATTATGTTCGCTTCCGAAACTACATTTATTATCAATTATTTATAATAGATAATCTTGAGCTAATCGTTCAACAAAATAATTATGCAAACACTTTCCAAATAATTCATAATAATCGGTATAAATGTATGTGGGAAAGTCTAATAATATATATATATATATATTTGAAATATTAAAATAATTACTATATATGCATTTTGTAAGTGCAATAGTTTGATTAATATTTATTAAGGTACTCTTATGAAACTGTGATATGCACATCATCAGTGCAATACATTGCAGTGCAGCACATTTCATTAATTTAAAAAAAGAGTAAGAATAATTTTACATAATTAACATATCTATAATGTTTGCTTATATTGATCCTGTATATTAAGATACTAAAAAAATTTTAATCCAATAAATACGAGACGTCTTATATTTATGTCTAAACTATTGGTGGTACATTGAATTGCACTATAAAATTAAATCTAAATTCTTAGATATGGTTCTATTGAATGCTTAAATGAAAAAAACATTATATATAATTCTAATTAATTTCCAG
>JAPYYT010000503.1:0-77394 GCA_030522565.1 Ceratosolen corneri
CTATGGAATCTTGTCAACGTTGAAAGTGGCCGACCATATTGTCATGAAGACTCCTGAGAATCTTTTCGGGTCTTCGATCTTCTATCTTCGTAATGAAAATACGGCGTAAAGAAAGATATTCAATGTTTAAAAATTAAATACAATTGGCGATTCTGGAATTATTATCAGTCGTATTAAAAATTGTGTAATAATCATCAAATTGCACTCGTTATTCCGTCTTTATTGATTATCGATCTTCGAATTTTATGTTTATACATTGATACATATTCATCTAAGTTAGGACATGTTGGAATAATTCGCATATTACAAAGGTTATTGATAATGTTTATTAGATAAAATTTATCTGAAAATGAAGTTTCAATAATCGTTTCAGAATATTATAATTTCATTTAGATTATATCTAACTGTCAATATATATATATTCACAAACATAAAGCCGACATACAATACATGTTAAATATTTCGCTACCACATATTACATTCGTATGTGTGCTTAGAATAGAAAATAATTATCGATCTCGAATGTTTTTATCAAATAATTAATAAAATAGCAATACAATTTTTAACGTATATAAAAGAAAATAAATTTGTTTGTTATAATTTATCTAGTCGAAATTTAGATTTTCTCGTTTATTATTAACGATTCAATTGGTACGATGAATTAGTAAACTTCAATTCACTGACTCATATCACATTGTAAAATTTGATTTAAATAAACAAAAGTACTTTTTATATTTAAAAGTTATATGGATTTTATGTCTTTGACTTTAGTAAAATTAATTATAATATCTTCCATTGCACAAATGAATTTATATTATATTTGTAATATCGTAGTAATATTTATTTTATCATTATTTGCTTTGTATAAAAAATGTCAATCAAAACCAACTTGATTATTAAATTTTTTTCATTAGATCACGTGACCGGATCTCGTTGTATCGTTACATTCTAAACTTTAAACATTAGACGAAATATATTGAATAAAGAAAAGCAGGCTTTGAGAATGTTTTTGAAATGCTCGTAATTCAAAACGTAAAATCGTCCGGCTAATCGGTAAACTGGCTTATTTGCTCTCATGATCATAAAGCACAAATCTTTCTGTGACTTTATCGGCAGTTCATACCAATTAATATCATATAAACAATCCAGTACAGTTTCGGTTTGATTTGTCAGATATTCTCCAGCATAATTTAATAAAAATAGTTGGAACATCATAATGCTGAAACTTATAATGACTCTCATTATGGTTTGGCCCAACTTTAGGGCGACTAGTAAACGCATACCTACAAAAATATTTAAACGAAATCATAAGTTGCTTTACATTGAAGATGATAGTAATGATAAATCAAATAATATATTAAAAAAATTGTTAATTTTTTTTTGTTATATGTAAATATGCAAATGAATTAATATATAACCTATGTGATATTGTGCGAAAGTATAGAAAATTTTGTCGTAATAGTTGACAGTAAATTTTTTATGTTAAATTGGTTTTCAGATAATAAAATTAGAATGCATGGAAAATTAGATTTTATCTCGATAAAATTGTTAAAATTTGCCACGCATTTATAAGTATTTTTTTTATTATGACTAGTTTTTTCTTACTTTATTTTAATCAGTTATTGCTTTCAATTTTTTTTTCAAACTTATTTTTTTCATATATTTCTTTATAGGGTGCAATTTAAGTATTAGCAATTAAAAATTTCAAGTCGCTATTCTAAATGTGCAATAGTATTAATATTTCGACTTTTGTGAGCAATTGAATTTGATGTTTTTATACATTTTCATTATGACAGTTAAAAATTCTCAAGACAGTTATGATAGTCAAGTATATAAAATATTCATTTACACATACATGTATGTACATTTATATTTATTCTTATTATTTTGAGAAGTTTTAGGCGTAGATATAAATATTTTAAAATTGTGATTGATAGTGCTGAAGTAATAAACTTAGCATTGTACGATAATATGTGCAATACTGACCCAATGCCAAGTTAACTCCACAATTCAATATAAGTTCAATGAGTAATATCTCGGATGTCGTTTTATTCAGCAACTCGGCTAAATGCAGCAGTTTACTATGTTTCTGAATTATTAAATGGATTTCTTACCGCAAAATGCCCACTTAGAACCATTGTTATCTTAAAAATGAATACGCTTACACCCACGTTACCTTGTCCACAAAGACAAATTGCAATGAATTCGAGAATATATGTTAAAATGTAAATGCTATATTTTAATTCTCCATATAAACAGTCCGAATGTAATGGCAATGTACGCACTCGCACCTCTGATGCATTATTCCTGTGTAAGAAATTTAATAACATTTTTCATATAAATTGTTATTTTTATGTAAATTTATAAATAAACGATTCACTTATATTCGTAAATTTATCTGAATTTGAGAAAGTTTAGTAATAGAAGATAAATGGTGAACAGTATAGTAAAATAGAAGCTTGTTTTTTATTTATAATAATATATAATTTTACAAAAAATATTGCCTAAAGGATTAATATTCTGCATTACACTAATGTGTAGTAAATAATTGAATTTATACTTTTGTATTATTATGTATAATACGAACTTAATCACTTAAATATTTACATATATATATACATACAGATATATGCAATCAAGTTAATAAGTGCAATTAAATTTATATAAGATATATATTTGAATTTATTCTCTGTCTATATATATATATATATATATATATATATATATATATATATATGTAATTTTCATTTTATTTTGCTTTATAAATATTTTCTATTATCATTCGTATATTGTTAATAGTTGAATTCTCTAACCATTGTGTCTCATTGGTAGCTTGAGACATGAAATTAAATAAAACTCCATTTAAAGGACGTTTCATAATTATTATAATTGTGATGCTAGTTAAAGTGATCTGTAGACAGGCGAGCAAACAACCAATTCTTGTGAAAGGTTTTAGAATTGTGGCACGTCTTTTCTCTTCTTTCGTGTTTGTTCTGATTTCAAAAATTGATGTGAAGATAGTGTACATGTCATGAGCATAAATCCGAAGACTCACGATTTTTGAAATAGCCATAATTGAACAAAGTCCTATCAAAATATCATCCACAAGATAGTCAAAATCTCCACAATTGTGCACGATTACTAAGAATTGCTCCCATGTAAGCCAAAACTTGAATTAAAAATAGAAAAATGTCATTTAATTCATATTTCATATAAAATTTCATCACTTAATTAATTATATAACGTATTACGTATTAAAAAATAAATCGACATTCAATTACATTGTACACTTAAGATTTCCTAAATTCAATACAATAATAATTAAATTATTTGAAATAATACTTTAATGCTATTTTCGTAGATGCAAAATCGTATATCTACATTTATTTACCTATAATCTGTTTTTTTTTCGAGAAATATTTTATTAAATTCGATAAAATTCGGCTTTAGAAAAAAAAAAAAAAATACCAATTGTGAGTTACATTTTTACTTTTATGCTCGTGTAATAAATTTGTATCATTGAAGTATTATGAATACGTAATATTTTCTTATATTAAATAAATGTGAAAATATCAATTAGAGCGAATCTTATTCATTGATTAATTATAATGATATGCCATTCCCATCTATAAGATATTTTGATTTTGACTAAACAAAGAATAAGAAGTATTATTTCACACATACACTTAAATTGGCATTTTTTTTTAATAATAGATAACAAATATTAAATTTTCGACGACACTTTAAAATATAAAAAAAATTTCAAACACTTATTCAAATAATCGCAAAGAATAAAAATTGACTCGTCTCAGTTGGATCTAATGACAGTGGTCGATTATTTTTTTTTATCCAGTTGTTTGATACAACGAAATAGAAACTATTCAACAATATAAACTACAGTTACTTAACCGACTAGAAAATGTAACACACATTTAAAGTAATACAATAATACAAAGTAATGTCACCTGGAGGATAATAGAGGCACAGCAGCGAATCCATGAGAACAAATCGTCGCAATGGAGAGGCCAAATACCCAAGGGCCAGGTTATAAATTTGCTCAGTTTAATTGCAAAAAGTGCATCTCTATTGAAATTGCCCTTCACTGTCGAACCATTCATGTTCATCTTCCGGGAAAGAAAAATTCAGCTTCAAGAAAGTTTTCATCATTGCTTAAACATTTATAAAGTCCAGAGCCAAGTTAAGCGGCAACAATGAGAAACTTTTCGTATAATATATCTGCAACATTTATTATTTATCGCCTAGATGCACATGTACCCTTTACTTTTTCCGCGGCAGCCATCTATTTTTGTATCTTGGAATTACGAATGCGCATAATGAACTAGTGATAATACATTTATCTTATATCTAATCATTTTTAGCTCGACTCGCGGAAACTACTTTCTATCGTCAAAGTGTCCAAGTAGAGACGAATATTTTTGTAATAAATGCTTATTCTATTGCATTTGGAGTCTTGATGTATGATTAAAAGTTTATTTATATAGACAATATTTCGATCTCGGATAACAGAGAAAGGCTGCGATGCCCGAAGAATATTTTCACTTATTTCTTTGTTATGGCAGTGAAATATTGTCAAGTGATGTGGTTATTCTATGTTTATGAACATTTGAAAAAAATTTACCTAGTTTTACACATACTCAATTAAAAAAAAAATATCTACGATTCATAATGAATTTTTGCATTTAATTATGTTAATGTAGTATGAGTACTTAGGATACTTAATAGACAAATACGAAATCAACATTTGCACTTGACGGTATGTATTAGTGATTTAATTTGAATTAATTGATATTGAAATTTTATTAAATCTTAACTAATAATCTAACTGTTTATAGTAAATATAATGTAAAAATTAAAATTTGTATAATTTGTGCATCTAAGACTTACCAACTGACATGTAATTAATAATTATTTTGTTCCGGAGATAATAGAAAGTTATATTTAAAAATTATTTTAATTTATAAATATAGACTTATATGTTTCATTTAAAACTGTGTTGTACTGGGTTTTTCAAACTGTTTTCCCTAAATATTGAATAAAAATATATTGGCTTTCTTTATCATTAAAGTATCTGAACGAATTCAGGATTTGCAATTTTATTTAATTTTTATAAAACATTTATAACATTTGTTATAAGTCCATTATGTTGTATTTCTTTTATGTTAAGTTTACTTTAGATTTAAGCAATCGAGTATTTTCTTAAAAATTCCAGACCTGCAAATTAAAACCTGCCATCGTATTCCCTAAGTAGAAGAATTTAAAAGAACATTTCATCGACATAAGTTGATAATATCGAACTGTTAAATATGAAATTTTTGCTTACCTTAGCTTCGAAAGAGAAATAATTTTTTACTTTACTCTTCTTTTAAGTAAATTGATGCAATACTTACAGCGTTACAATTTGATAAATTCACGGCATTTGCGTTAATAAGAAATTCACGTTATTTTATGTTACTTACACGTTATTACATACAGATCAGGCAACAATAATAAAATTAAATCCCAAATAATTCATTATCAATGTTGCGATTGCTACTCCTCTTGAATCCATTTTTCACGGTAAGAAATATTTTTTTGCCCCCGATATACGCCTCTGCGAGTCATTGGGCTCGTGAAAATTGTAATTAAAGGAAAGTTGTAACTGGAAGTGAGAATTGGCGGTAAATAGGGATGCATTCGGTATTACAGAGGCAGTGTAATATGGAATTCTATGGAATCTTGGCAACGTTGAAAGTGGCCGACCATATTGTCATGAAGACTCCTGAGAATTTTTTCGTATCTTCGATCTTCGTAATGAAAACACGTCGTAAAGAAAGATATTCAATGTTTAAGAATTAAATACAATTAGCGATTCTGGAATTATTATCAGCCGTACTAAAAATTGTGTAATAATCATCAAATTGCAATCGTTATTCCGTCTTTATTGATTATCGATCTTCGAATTTTATGTTTATACATTGATACATATTCATCTAAGTTAGGACGAATTCGGAAAAATATATTAAAATATAAAGTTGGCCTTGTATAATTTCATATATATATTCTGAACGAGATTGTAAATGTTTCATTTGGAAATCGGATGTTTTTCCCCTGTATAAGAATATAAAGAAAATTTTTTGGTTAAATGCATGGTGCTCTTATAATTTTGGTATTGGTTTATATCTAAATTACTAATAATTAATCCTATTCTTTGTATTTACATGAGTGTGTGTGATTTGCATTTTAAATTACTTAATAAATTTGCTGTATTATCATTCTTATATTAGTAATAGCTAATTCATCTTATCATTATGTTTCATTGTCAACTTCAGATTAAATAGGAAATAAGATCCCATGTAAGGGGCGTATCAATACTAAGAAAACTACGAAGTTAGTTTCAATTATCTGTAAATAGACGATCATACAACCAATTCTCACGAAAGGCCTTAGAATTTTGGCATACATTTTCTCTTTTGTGATAATCCAATTTTCAAATGTTGATGTGTAGGTATCGTATATGTAATGGCCATAATTCTGAATAGTCAACATTCTCGTTACAGCAATAATTGTACATAATAATATTACAATATCATTTGCATGATAATCTAAACCTTCGCAAGAGCTTATGGGTAATATTTATTATATATTATGGGTAATGTTTATTCCAATGTTATCCGAAGCTTAAATTATAAAGAAAAAATTTATCAGAAAAATTTATCAGTATTTCATATTTATTACACAATTCAATATAATTAATTAATAATTACTTATAGAACGTATCACATAATATAATGATAAAGCTGACTATACATACGTAAAATTTAAAAAATCCAGCTTCACGAAACTTTTTGTCATTGCTTAAACATTTATTGAGTCCAAAGCCAAATTAAGCGGGAATAATGAGAAACTTTTCGTATATCTGCAACATTTATTATTTATCGCCTAGATGCACATGTACCCTTTACTTTTTCCGCGGCAGCCATCTATTTTGGTGAGTTTAAATTGCAATTGCGCATAAAGGACGATACAAATAAACATTTTAAACTCGAAAAATAAAGTAAAAGTACTAGAGTGTCGGACGAATATTGTTTGATGTTACTTGTTTCCTTATAACAATAGTTTCAAGTCGTATCAAGTGAAGTGGTTTGCAATGCCGAATTGCAAATTTTAGATACGATTTCATTATATAAAGCATTATTTACATTTGAAAATTAGACTCTTTTAAGATGAATTTACGACAGTTCAGATTGAATTGGAAGAAAATCAACACTGCGTATATAACAAGAAAAGATTATCCAAGAGACCGATGCATTTTATGTTTATTTAGATAAAAAAAATTAGTGCATAATGTATCAATCACTGTGTTCTTTATACTTTTCAACTAAAGTTCTTTGAATCGTAGTTACAAATGAATAGTATCGAGACACACTGGAAGTATCATATATCATGGGAATTGTTGTATCAACAAATTTTCTATTTTTTTCTATTTAACGAAATTATTGGTACTTAACAATATTCGTTGCAAAGTTTTACCTTTTACATATGCATATTTGAATATCTAAATCTTGTATCTAAAAATATTAAGTTTAAAGATATTTGAATTCGTGGATATTCATATTTAATTAAAAGTAAATTATAAAAAAGTAATTCAAAATTCTTATTAGTATGCTGTTGCATAAAGGTTAATTGCAATACCGTTTTAACATAATTTTCAACGCGAAAGAAAGAATTAAATGCTAAATGAATAATTGACTGTAGGGAAAAATTAGCAATTCATTTTGAGCAAATAGTTTCTTTAAACGAAAAGTGTACGAAAAAATTAAAATACAAAATCGGTTAATTTAAATCATATTTTCAATTTAATGGTGCGTATTAAAAATTGAACAGTGACATCGTATAATTTAATTTAATTGAAAATTCAAATTTGTACGATTGTTAAATGTCATTATGTATATCATTATTGACAACAAAATTTAACAAAATATTCATAGCGTTTTGTCTTATTTCTTATCTACTGTAGAAAGAAATTTAGCTTTGTAATGTATAAGATTAAAAAAATTTATTATTCACACGTATTAATTATAAATTGAATGACGAATGAAATTATTCTCAAAATCCTTATTTCAATATGAACCGAACTCATCAAACTTATTTAATTAAATTAAGTTAATCTTTGTGATAGTATTCTTTCAAATATAAATTATATAGTAAACATTTGTTATAACTTTTTCATTTATTATTTTTAATGACAAATTATATTAGCAAGTCTACAATATTGACAACTATATTTTAACTTTATTTTATTAAATAAAATTATTTTATTTAACATATAATTCAGAATTTTTTTTTACTTAATAAAAATAGATTTATATCTTTTTATGGTCAGAATGAGTTGAGTAAATTTGAATGATAATAAGTTAATAATACATCAATGATAATAATAATAATTTACATAGTTGCTTAATAATGAATTTTAATTTTTGAGTAAATTTAAACATTTTTTACACGTACAAGTATTTTTAAATGTTTATGATAAATTTTATTGTATCAATTTTTGTCAATGTACTCGAACGTGGATTTTCACACTTTTAACTAATTTCTTCGCTATTTTTCGGCACGCAGTCGTCGTTTCTTCATGGTTCATTTATCTCGATATAAGTGCATTTATCTCGAGTTTCCAATTCTTGCAAAAAATTATTGAGCTTTTCCGTAACAGCGCAGGAAATGTTTACTTGCTATTCTGATTAGATGATATTCATCTTTGTTACTATCGTAGATAATTTCAGATGCAGTCCATGGAATTCCAAATAGATTTCATTATGAATATTTATAATTAATTATAAATTATCAGATAATGAATATAAGTAAATGTATCAGTTAGTATAAATGCTGCAAAGAATATGCTGTATATACATATTTCTTAACAAGTAGTAAAAATAATAATTTAATCACTAAAGTATACAATTATCTTTTAATTGAATGCCTATTTCGAGCATGCGTATAAAAAAATATAACACATATATTTTATCATTATTTTATCATTTTTTATTTATACGAATACTTTAATGATATTAAAGCTTTCATAAAATTTCATTCAAAAACAAAGAAAGGTCGTTTAACTTGGTTTCAACTAAGGAATTGATCTTTTCTTTTATTACATACGTAGAGACTCAATATTTTTTATGTTAAATCTTTTAAAATACATAGAGTATCAACTAGGAACGAATTTTTAATTTTTAATTTCTTATAATTGTTACATGTAGTCGAATTTGTATACTAGAGTACGAAAATCAAGGCTTGAGACGATGTATACATTAATCTATGTTAATTACGTATAATTTTATATATAAATGAACCAATTACACGAGTAATAATAGAATTCAATTGAAAAAATCTTATTACCTCCAATTTTGTTTACTACTTTTGTGCAAATAATTTTTCCAAATACAATTATAATTATTGTTTCTCGGCATAATGAATTAAAATATTTGTGTATTATAGGTAATTCCTCTCTTAATTTGTTTCAAGTACGCGGCTTTTACAACTTCAGTTTTGTATATCATATATATATATATATATAAGTGGCACTCTTGTTTTACAGATCCCAAGGTACTTAAAAAATATTTTGTCTTTCTTGTGGCCGATTAGCGCAATAACTTCATTGTAAATAACAAGAAACTGTTCAATTTTGCTTCAATATTGGTAATATTCTTTCTGAAAATCGCATTTTTAATTTCAAAGTAAAAATATCCGCAGATTGTTTATGATTAATATAAATATAATAAAAGAATAAAAGTAAGATATTATTTTAATTGATAATGAAACTTTTTAATTTAATCACTCGAGAAATATTGATAAGTATACTTTCATTCTCTCGCAACATAAATATTATAAATATCTAATAATAAATATTAGAAAATTAGTTCAATATCAATAATTAATGAATTCTTAAAAATTAATTTTAAATATTGCTTTTATAGTTGTCCAAAACTTGGTAACACAATTAACTTGGTTTCTTGTTGTAAGAAACTTAAAAATTATAAACGATTATGTCGAACATCATACATTATAATTAATGCTCTTTCATCTTACTACTTTAAATATTCGTTCTTAACTATAAATTTTCTTAAACTATAAATTATAAGCGATTAAAATATTTATAATTAAAAATTATAAAGAATTATTTCGAACATTATACATTATAATCGATGCTCTTTCATCTCACTTCTTTAAATATTCGTTCTTTAAGCTATAAATATTACTCTATTATAATATATACATAGATGTTTGAATTAAAAAGAATTTTATTTACTATTATTATTCGTTCTATTATATTTATGTAAATGTAATCATGTAGCTTGTAGTCCCAGTCTACATAATTTCGAAGTGATTTTTGTGCAATAAAGTCGAGAGAATACATTGCAACTGTGTACGTATACTTGAAGCATAAAATTCTTACAAATGAATCGAAATGTGGTTGTATGCGCGGATATGCTGTTTCATTTAGTAATATATTTTTTAAGAATTTTATCGAGAAATCGTTAAAGAATACTTACGTTTGAACAGCGATTTTTCTCAAAATGAAAAATGTTTAAATACATATGTTCGTATTATTCAAGATTATTTTACGATCGAAGAAATATCAGTAATGTATGATGATAATAATTTATTCTCGATTTTTCGAATGGCTTTATAATTATTACAAGTAGTTATTTAACTTTAATACGCAATTATTCATTGTAACTAGTGCCTTAAACAAATATAGTATTTTTCTGAACAGATGCGAGACATGAAAAATATGTTCCCTTGGTTACAGTAAAGGGAAACGACTTTATTAAGTCATGCAATGCAAAGAAATTATATTTCTTTTATTTGCATACTTCATGAGGAGCAGAATATTATAGTATGCCTTATCATTCTTCTCATATTATTAGAATGAGCAAACATAGAAGAACGAATCATTTATCCATTATACTAACCGTTATTAATTTACTACTATTATTCCAATTCAAATATATATATATATAAATGAAAGGCAATAACAATGCGAAGAAGAGGTTACGCATTTTTACATTATTGCCAAGTTCAGTTCAAATAAATGAGTTTGATGTGCATGCAAAGTGGTGATAATTATATAGTTGCATGATTATTTGCATGAATATTTGATTGTAAGTGTACGATTAGTCTTTTACTCTTACTTATTATAATGGTAGTCGGTGCTCATGATCAATCAAAGGAAAAAACTCGCGGGAGTGTAGAATTTATTTGTCATGAAGGTGCAATCAGAGGCTGACAATGCATTTGGGGTTTATCGCACGTCCCTCTGGCTCGTCGGCGTTTGGCCGCTGGAGGAGAGAAATTATTTTAAAATGTTCCGTTATATATTGGCTACTATATTCCAGGTTAAATTATATACGAGCAGATTGGCTGCTTGTCGAGCAAAATATTCTCGAAATCTTTCAAATTGCTTCTCTCAAACCAAACACAAGTAATCTAAAATCTTATATAATTAAATTTACACCACCGCAGGTAAGCTTGGCAATGCATTCAATGACAGAGCTTTATTTAAATAATGGAAAAATGTCGGATATGGTCGATATATTACTATTCTTTGCATCGGCGCTACTCGCTATCACGAAACATATTTTTCTCAATATTCATGGAGGCAAAATTGCAGAAACTTTAAAATGCTACGTGAAAGATTGGTCCGACATTAAAGACGTAACTTCATTAAAAATCATGAAAGCACACGTTAAGGTATTTTGTATTTTGCCTTGCTCAATATAAAATATTTTAATTTTAATTTAAAGCGTTTAAATAAATTTCACTACTGATTTACAATTACCAGTATTTGTATTTTGACTAGGGCACTCGAATTTGCATAAAATTTTTCATTATCAATAACTGTCTACTACAAAAAGTAAAGCATATTATAATAACAAAGAGTAAAATAATAATAATAATACTAGTCATTACTTATTCTGGAATGTGCTTTTTCTTTCTTGTCAAATCAATGTTTAAGAATAACACTAAGATTATCGATTATTGAATGTAATCGACTAATTTTAAATTTAAGTAATGAAAAATTATTAGACTTATCCTATATTATAAGATTTACAAGTATCAGCATATCGTTTACAATTCCGTCGGCTACATCGGGACAACTCTATTTTTGATTAGAACGATTCTATTAAACTTTCTCAACGAGGGCCAATTAGGACCGAATGAAGAAATCGAATATAAATTGATCTCCCACACGTCGTACGTATCGCAAGAATTTCTCACCAAGTATTACATAATTCTGATAATGATTCAGTACGTACAGTTCATGTATGTCTGTACGTGCGGTGCGAGCACCGATTGCTTTTTCTTCGGATTGGTGTTCCATCTTTGTGCTCAGTTCGAAATTTTAAAATCCGAATGGCAGAAGCTAGGAGTCGATGATTTTAATAATAAAAATGCGATAAACGCATTGATAATTAAGCATCAACAACTTATCAAACTTGGAAAGAATTTGGAAGAGAGTTTCAACGGAGTCGTTTTGCTGCAACTCTTAATTAGCATAATCCTTATTTGCATGAGTGGTAAGCTTTTAAATAATAAAACTAGTGCTTAGTAGAATTATTAAAAATCATTTACAGAATTATATTCTGTGTACGCGAGTGTCGCGTATTTTCAACGTTTGTGTTCACTAAATCAGTTGAAGTTTAAGAAAAACAATTATTAAAACATTTATGTATACATATATTAACTCGCAATATGTGTGTGTGTGTGTTGTTTCTTTCAATTAGTAGAAAGTCTAAAATTTAATTTATAAAATTTCTATCTGTACAATGATGAAAAAAAAAGTCTTATAATCGATTTGTTATTCCTGTCTACAATTATAGAATTACTTAATTACCCAAACAAGAAATATTTAATTTTATTATAAATTCGTTATTTTATTTTTAATCTTCCACTTCGTTTAATTGCCATACACTTTATCTATCCAAATAAATGTGGATAAAGTGACCTTGCGTAAAAAGGAAATTATTTTTACAGGTTGTAGTATACTTGTCGCGATGATGGTGAAAGACTATATGACAATATTATTAAGCACGAATTGCATAAGCTTTATGATAAGCGAATCCTTCATTTACGCATACGCAAGCGACTATTTACTAAATCAAAGTGAAAGTATTGTCCAAGCAGTTTATTCAAGTGGCTGGTTTAACCTAGAGAATCGCCTAAAAAGAAACTTCATCTTTATTATAATGAAGGCACAAAATCCCGTCTACATTACGGCAGGCAAGTTTTTTCACATTACGCGCAATACAGCCATACAGCTTCTGAAAAGTACATTTTCTTACATATCAGTTTTGCGATTAACAATCGAAGTGTCCCATACCGATACATAACTTTCAAATAGCTTATACTACAACAAACTTTTACCTTATTTATTTATTTATTTTAATAGTGTAAATATAAAGTCAATATGTCGTGTATTTTCTGTGCAAATTCAATTATTGTATACTGAATCTCATTAAAGTATAAAGGACTTTGGCGTAATTTTATTTTTATATATAAAAGAATTATGAAATTTTTTCAAAGTGTGAATAAATATATTAAAATTACTTAATGTACTTTAATAAAAATCAGATAAAATTGTGAAAAAGTTATAATAAAAAAATTCTGTAATAAGAAAGTTGAAATTAAAAATAATAGAAAAATGTAATCAAGATACGTAATATAATAAAAGAAATAAATACAACAACAACAACAACAAACAGAACGAACAATAAAAATATGCAATGATATATTATATAAGATATGCTTATTCAATTAATGTTAATTGTGTTTAATAGTTGATAGACGAAGATAAAATTATTTAGCACACTATTTATATTTATAATATTTAAAAAAAAAACCCTACAAAAATTAATTGTAAAATTATGCAAAATAAAGTGTTTTTTCAAGAAATGTAAAAATAACATAATGCATTTGTTAATAAAATAGATATAGATGAAACATTTGTAATAATTTCACAGCTATAAATGACTAGTTTAAAATAATAATTCGTAAATTACAGATTAAACTTATAGATTATGGGTATTTTATTCGAAAGAAATTACATGAAGCAATATTTAAAATATCAAAAGTCCATTTATTATGAATAATTTAAAAATATTTTACCAATTTATCAAGTTGATATTTTTCAAAACGAAGCTTCAACACTCAAATATATGATATCAAATATATTGAATAAATATTCCAAGTACAAATGTGAAAAAATTACTATATTAAATAATAAATATACAGTAGAATATTTTTTATATGATATACGACCAGAGAAAAGAAATACACTATTTATGGTATTATTACATTATTTAAATAAAAAGTAGTGAAATTAATTTAATTTAAAAACTGGTTTTCCTAACGTTTAACACTTAAACAAATATAAATAATAGGTATATTTCAATGGTTAAAACATATCAAAAGCAAAATATTCAATATATAAGTATAAATAATGAAAATAGAAAAAAAAGGAATTGTCATTATAAAGATTATACAATAAGAATGAAATTAATTTAAAAATTATTAAGTATGATATTTTAAAGAAACTAAAGATCAAAAAATTTAGAATAGTGATAATAATATTTTCATGATCCTAATGAGAAAAAAATTATATAATTATCTTTTCAATTTTACAAATAGGTATATGATTTAAGTCAAATATTAAATTCCAATGCCAACTGTACATTATCATTTTTCACAAATAGTTCCAAAATAATAAATAAATTATTTTGCGTGCGTTTTTTAAATTATAGACAACAGCTTACACATAAACATGTATAACGCACGTAAGAAAAGATTCGCTTGCAAAGATTAAAAAACTTCTGTTGCAAGAGTTTTGATGGAAATGAAAGCGACTATATATTTGAATTTGTATGTTTGGTAAAAATCGAGTAGATCATCGATAGATATCAAACACGATCTAGCCATTCGTTTTTTCCTGATATTAATATCTGAAAATAAAGACTCGCTAAATTCAGTGGATTATGGTTTATTCTTCAATAACTTTTAATATTCTATTCATACGGGTATTAACGCATAATTTTAACTCTGCTAATAAAATTTTTGTAAACAAGTGGTTGCTCAATTATATGAATTAGGTTAAATTATAATAAATAAGAGTTGTGAAAATTCTTTGTCCTAAACTACAAGGAATTGACTATATAAAGGTACTATTTAATCCACTATGTTTTGCTAAAATCTTTTCATTCCAATATTTATAAAAATTGGGCATATATATCATCATCTTCTACAGATTTGCTACAATTACTGGTAAGTTCATTGCCCTAATCAGAAAATTTTAAAAGCGCTATTAAAATAGTTACATAGTTAAATATTAAGCATTAATAATAATTTGTTGGTCAACATAATTATAACGATGTTTTCAGATTTAATTAGTTTTGATTTGACAAATTTAGTTTGTATGTTATATACTGTTTTCCGTTAAAGAAATCATAATTATCTTTTTGAAATTAACAAATATATCTGATTTAAATCGTGACACTGCAAAGTTGATGAAGTTACGGGAGAAAATAATGAATATAGAATTTTCAGTGTTATAAATAAATATAAATTATAAATATAAATTAGTTTTTAAATTACATTTAAAGTGTTATAAAAAGTGTTATAAATTATATTATAAATTAGTAAAAATGTATGTAAAAAGTACAGTTTATCTATATATAGAATCGCCATAAAATAATAGGATTTAATTATAGTTTTTATTTTGTTTTTGATACTTTCATTTTATATTGACTCAAGTTTACCAATATACATGTCTTTCTTTTCTTCTGCTAATGGAATCTTTAAATCTATCTTATAAAATATTTAATTTTCTTAGTATTTTAACAATTCAAATTTATAATTATAGTTTATTATTATTTTTGAATTCATTCAATACTTTTATCGATGTATATTAATTTAAGATAGTTAGAATATATTATTGTTTAAAGAAGCAAAATATTAATAAATTATTTTTAAATCGCCTCTTTTTTTTCGTATAAATTATATAATTGTATAAATTTGTATAAATTGTACACTCGAAATTTAAATTCTCTATATAACAAATATTATGTTATATTATCTTCTTAAAATTCATTGTTTTAAAACTAGTATTATGTTCTATAAGAATTTATAAATTGATTTATAATGTTTTTCAAGAAACTACAATATGTTGGTTAGACAAGAAACAAGATTATGCATATGTTTTGTATTTATTCTTTTACTTTATTAATATCGTCATAAGTTGAATTTAACTTCATATTTTACTTATTTTCAAAATATCATATATATATAAATTACTGTGTATGTAATAGCAAATCAACGAAAAAAAAAAAAATATAAAAATAATATTAGTTTATCAGATCATTGTCGTTTATTTATTTTTCAAGTGTTAATACTTAATATCAAGAATGCACAAACATATCATTATAATTGTTATTAATTTTCAATGATTATAAAATTACGCAAATATAAAATGAATTATTATTATTAAAACCAAAACCACATGGCGCTCTTTCATTTATCGCATTATTTCCATTCACATTGAAGTTATTTGCAATTTGCACATATTTCATTTATAATATATATTTTTCTGTATAATAACAATGATCAGAATCAGTCAAGATGCAATATTCATCAATATAATATATATATATCAATATGTATGTGCATATATATATATATATTAGAGCAAATTCAACGCGTGAATATCTTCAAAGAATAATATTAAAAACCAGTAATAGAGGTGAAGTTTTTTCTTTCCGGTTGCCAACAATGACATTTGATCCAAGACTACGAATGATGCCACGATGCATGTCTTTTTTACATGCGACATGGCTTATGGTGGATTTTATGAGCTAAGGGTGTTCGAGTCCATTTCGAATCAGGCTGTAATGTGGAATAAGTTCAACTGTTGTCGCTATAAGGATGCTGTGAGGCAAATATCAATCATCGGGTTAATTTAGTTTTAATCAGATTTTGTAAAGAAATGTTGTTAGATAAATCATAATTCAATCATAATTGTATGTAGGCCATCAATGCATATGATGATCTTTCGTTTTAAGTTCCATAAAGCACTAAATCGAAGGATTAAAATTAATCTTAATAATAGAGCTCCCTCGCTATTTTTAATTTAATATATATATGTGTATACAATGTTGATTTGCCCTCTAAGTGTGTGTGCGTGCGTATGTGCATACGTAATGTAGTATAGAGTCTATATTAGGGTTTTATATTGTTTTTGGGTCGTTTAAAATTATAAAAGGGGTAGAAAAGAATTATGAGATGCCTGTTTGATTTATGACAATAGGAAAGAAGGGAGGAAATGTTGGTTTATTTAAGGACATAGGTAATGTATTGAAAAATTGCAAGCACGATTATATCTGTACATATTATGGCTTTGGTACATGTTACGTTGCGATAAAGAAACACAATATTCAAGGAAATAGTCTTACTTAATAAAATATTTATTGTAAAATCTGGCCGTTGAGAGAGAACACATCACTGTAAACTCACTCAGATATAATATATTGTAATTTTTTTTAGAATAATAACAAAAATAATGGGTCCAGCTCACACTCGGATTAATCCTTGAAGAGTAGTGCTGTTGATACTTGCCTAATCGATCTCAAAAAATATTATTGCACTAAACAATAAACTCTAATTAATTATCTGCTTCTGATTAATAAGATATCTAGAGAGAGAAAAAAATCGTTTATATCACTAAATTCTTTATTGGTTCATGTGAATACTACGTTAATGTGTACGTATGCCAAATTAAGCAAGATTTCTTTAGTTTTTAATTTACAATTGAACAATTGCCATATATATTTTGAGAATATAAATTATAACGTATACAGAGCTTTTAAAAGATCTCACAAATTATAAGAATGGGATGATTTCAATCTAATATAAATCTCGCAACTTTAAAAGAAAATCTAAACCATTTCAAGTTTCGTAATCAAGCGAAAATCAAGCAGTGAGTAACATAAGATTCATTTTTCGTTCTATAATCTTCAAGTATGTGGTTACTACTGGATAGAATTAATTATTAATACACAGTTCAACCATAATATTGAAAATACATAAATATATAAATCATTCAACTTTTGTGATATATATATATATATGTGTGTATATATATAAATATAAATATGTACATAATGCATAACCCTTGTTTCTAAAGTTTCTTAATAATAAAATTAGTTTTCTATTTAAGTGTACAAACATTTTATTTTTATCAGTAATTTATAATGATTATATAAGAATTAAACAAATTAATAACAATAAATAACATATAAAGATGTTGGTCAATGTTCTTACAAAGGTAAGTTGTAATTCTATATCAACACTTTAACCTCGCTTTTCATTTTAAAAATTCATCAATTCGTTTATTATAAAAGCCAAACAACAAATTTATTATAACATTTGTTTCAGTCATTGGGATTTACTCGACAAAATGTATTACACAAAACCTTACAAAGATTTTACGGTATTTATGAACCAGATTATTTAAAGGTTATTTAAATATATTTCTTTCACATGATAATACACCGATTCATTAAACACTTTGCATTATATAATATAGTCTGTAATGTTTCTCGTTATTCATTATTTGCATATTTACAATCCTTTTTAGCTTCAAGAATCCAAATTTCCTCTTTATCCTCCCTTAGTTATCCAAATAAGAGGATACGATTATCCAATTGTAGAAAGTTATCAAAGTTGGGTTGCCAAGATAGTAAGAATAATGAATTTTAAAATATTGGACAGGTAAAATTATATAAACATAATTTCAATTAAGTCCAATCATTGTTCTCGCATTGTATTATTATTATTATTTTTCTTTTATAGTTTTCCTATGCCTTCACAAGACACGAAGATTCAAAGATATAAGCCCAAATCAACAGAAGTCGACATAGAATATATCTTGAAAATGTACGAAAGAATGTTAAAAGTATCCAACGTTACTTCCATTGGATTGCCAGTTCTTATTAGAATCTTGGAAGCTGGTTTACCCGAAGGAGTATTATTGGACATTAAGGAATTTAAACCCGAAGATGTAAAGCACAGATACATACCTGACAAGCAATTAGTGGAATTAAAAAAAGAGTACGATAAAACTAAATAAATCAATGCTGTATTGTATAAAAAAAAGAAGAAAAGAAAAAATATTACAGTTTTTTATATAATATATAACTTTATTCTTAATTTGTAAATGTATAAAAGTATATTTACAATATAACTTTTCGTAAAAATATTCATTGATGTTGTTACAATAATATTCTATTAATTGCTCAACAGAAACTCTATTTAACAGAGTTAGCACAATTAATATGTATTTATATTATATAAATTGAATACTATAAAAGGCCAAAGTGTACAACTTTGATTTTGGCAGTTTCGTCTGCCTTTGAAGATTCTTTCGCTTTCTCGCATTCTTCTGAAAACAGTTTGTCTGTAGCGTTGAGTTAAAAAATAATAATGACGATACTGAACAATACTTACTAGATAAAGGTTGAAAATTTTTAAGATAATCATCATTTCCTAAGCAAAGTGGCAAACTTTCGGCCAGTTCTCGTTTAGAATCCATTGGGTGAATTGGTGCTCCTGTACGCTTTGGAAGTGGCCTAAACGTTGGTCCCTACAAATTTTATAATTCATAAATATTCAATATCTATAAGGCGGTCGTATCTTTGTAAAAGTAAAACAAAATATGTTATTTACGGAATTCGGTACTAAAATATGTGTAACGGTATCTGAAAATTTTACTTTTGGCTTCTCTGCAATTGCTGACGCATCTGCTGATGTAATCGATGGAGTAAAAGATTTGTCATTAGAGCTATTTATAATGGGCAATGGTGGCACATTTGATGATAATCTGTGATCTTTATTTATATTGATGTTTGTGCTAGTTTGAGAGAATGGCAATTTAAAATGCTTACTATCGTAGGATTTGGACGGTACGTTATAACTATTTGATTTCGTGTGATTGGCATTGGAATGTAGGGTATTTAAATTATCGCAACTATTATGAAATGGAATATAATCGAGGTCATAATCTAATCGATATTTGTGCGTAGATTGGAAATTATTGTTCCTGTGGTGATTTTGTAAGATATTGGAAACGGAATTTTGTTGCTGCAGCAGATTGGGTATCGTATGTAGTAGTGGCTTAATATTTTGTTGCTTCAACAGTTGACTGTCCACATCCGTCAGACCAGCGCCACTTCTTGATAAGACGTAATTCTTCTTTGGCAAATTGTGAATGTAATTAGCTAAAGAATTGGTGATGGAAGGGGGTGGTGGTGGGATATTGATTAGAGAATGTTTCTGCTTTGATGCTGAGCTACTGTTGGCACTACTATCGCATGAGTTTGAATTAGCGTCATCGTTGAGATCGTCCGTATTGTTAAATGATGTTGACATGAGATTGCTTCCAGAGTTGAATAAGGGCAGAGGAGGGTCATTGCAGGTGGATGAATTTACGGCGATGGATGTATTATTATCGGATTGATTGGGGATCAGAGAGTTGGATAGCGGGGCGGTGGAAGGATTGGTTTTTATGCTATTTACAACTGTTAATCCATTTGGTTTCTTATCACTGTCGTCAAACTCGCCAGCTACGTACGTATCATTTTGCAAGGTAGAGTCTGCGTTCGACAAATGATTACTGAAAGATGTTGTCATGACATTGCTATTTGTGTTGTCGGTGGAGAATAGTGTTAAGCTCGACGTGACTTCTATGGATTTGGGCTCGAATGCATTGGTGAGGGAGTTTGGCACAAAATTGCCCATCTGATAAGAATTTGTTATATTTTCAAGTGACATGCTGTTGAGCGATGACTGTGCGATGCTCGGTGTCAATTGATTCGTAAGCGAGAGATTTTGAAACGGAGATATTAAATTATCGTAGCTTCGCATCGATTGGCTATTATAGTTTGAATTGAAGGGAACTGAAGTTAAAAAAGAGTTTGTAATAAAATTGGGCACAGGGCAATTGTAAGGGGTTGAAGGTACATCGCAACTCGGCACATTAAAAGCCGTGGACATCGTATTGTTTTCAGTCTTATCGGTAGTTTCATTGGAAGGTGTCGACAGATATTCGCTATTATGAATGGGAGGGTAAAGGACCGGAAGTGGAGGAGCTTGACTGTGTTGTAGATTTTTAGAATACTTGTGCTTAGACGAACGTTTGATATGCACTTTCTCTTTCTTTGGAAATTCTTCGCTCTCAGTATCTTCAGTATAGGACTCGTCCTTTTCACTACCCGAGTCCGAACAAATGGAGCACGAGGGTCGCGAGCACGTCGAATCTAAATCAATTTACACGAATTAAGAATCGAGGCCGACAAGTACAATGTATTATTCAGGGAAGTAAAACCTACGTGTGCTGCTGCAGCTGTTACATCTACTTATTATTTCATCGGCCTTCTCTTTGGCTGCGACTGCCATTTCAGTGTCTTTCAATACAATCGCGTAAAAGTGTATGTCCATGAAAAGATCATGATCGTTTAAATCGATGGCCAAGCGGAAGGCTTTTTCGAACAACCTGTACCTAAATAAGCCCAAAGGAAAAGAAAGAAAAAATTGTTTATTGGCAAGCACGCGTGCACAATATGAAAAATTCTTACTCAAATGTCAAATACCGTAAAAGATGGTGAAAAAATCTTCGTGTTAAATCTCTCACCTCGTCACCGTATTCATTAATGACTGATTGACTCATTGGTTTGATCGGAACATGAAAACTTCCCAAGGCACTTTGAATGAGATCTGCGGTACATGAATTCATGAAAAACAATTCTCAATGATTTAATTAATAAAGGAATATTATTTTTACTTTCTCGTTCTGGTGTTAAGGGCAGTTTGAAGAGATAATTTATAATTTGATTTAACGAGTGCATGCAAGCGTGTGGATTCAAATCCCAATTCATCGTTAGAAGTAAAGAAGTTGCTTGTTGAACTTGCGACAAAGCCAGATATCTTTGTATTAAAACATCGCCGGAAAAATTCTTTCCTTCGATTATCTTGATGATTGCAACAGGACCTCTAGAAATACATACGCATTAAATTATGAATGTGAATTGAAATTCAAAAGTAACTTATACGGTCAATATAAAGTAACTATTAATAACTTTACTTTTCAAATAACAAGAAGAAAAGGGAGTCTCCATGATTATAATAATCGACAAAAGAATTGGGTTCGCTTTTTTTGTTCCATTCTAATCTCATGAGAGCAGGTTGCACCCTGTTTACATACAATTCATACAAACATATACATATATATATAAATACATGCGCGTTTTATTTTAACATAAAAAAGTGAACAAGTTTTGCATGTAAAAGATAAGTTTTATGTACACTAAAGTAATTACCTAAAATAAGAAGATAAATCGATAATATTAGAAGGTGCAATATCTTCGCTTAGCATTTGACTTTTAACGCACGTTAAGGCAATATCAAAATGCTGTACTTGTCCTCGCTCGTTACCAATAGCAAAGATATTTCCATCGCTGTGCCAGCAAGCCAAAGTAGGTATCTGCGCAAGTTTTATCAAACGATTAACAATTACTAATAGCTACGACTACTTTGAAAATGAAAGGAGTTGACAAATTCTATTTACAAATGCTGCTTTAGCGGTGTTATTAGTGCCTTTGATTTGATCGTGTATTATAATGGAACCATCGATACAACATAACAACAACATTTCTTGATTCGGTGAAAATCTTACACAGCTCGTGTGGGTTGGTAGCGGCACAGAAACAACAGCTATTCTCTGCAACTTATCATTTTGTGAGACTTCGTATGTTCGCCATTCGACCGTGACTTCTCCCTGAAATGAAATTTTTTAAAGGTAAAAATTTATCATACGACTAAATGATGCCAGTGGGTACCTTTCGAGAAACTTTCTGCTCCAAAGAATGAATGATATTATCATAATTTGCGTTAAACAATATGCATAAAGGATCAAATTCTGTCCAGAGGTAGCATAACAGCTCCAATTTTGTACTAGAATTAAAATAAATAATACCTTAATTTGTAATACAAGTTTGATTCTTCATATGTTTAATGGTATCCATGGAAATAGCCAAGTTTCCTTTTAATCAATAAACCTGTAAGGTCTATAATATCAAAATTAATAAACTTGTTGATGAGCAAGTCATAATTTGGAGTCAATTAAATTCAGTTCACAAGTAAAATGTCACAGTTTTGGCATGCACACTGGGCCGAAAATAGTTTTAAGCCAACAAGATTACAGAACTGGGAAGTACCAAGACAGCACGCCGAATGGCCTAGGAAACGTACAACAACAAAATTCATTGCATACTTAAATGGACATCTTTATATTGCTTTTAAAACACGTAAAGTGATATGGAGCAATTTCAAAGTACTGTATACCAATGTTAAGACAATTTTTTAAGTTGAAAAGATTTGTAGTATGGTCAAAAAAAAAAAAAAATTTCTTTTTCTTATGTATAAAGTAAAAAATTAATCATACGGTTAAAAATTTATTAGGGAACATGGGAGCTACCTTTGAAAATAGATCGTCGCACTGCTGAAATACTGTCTCAATCTAGCGGAGATAAAAGTGTCTCATGGAATATTGATGATAAACAATATAAAAGTAAGTATTGGGTAGGGCATGCACGCATTACCTTTTTCGTCAAACTCATAATAATCGACATACTTTTCAATTATTAATCTCAAAATTTTCGATTCTCTTTCGTTTCTTTAAATATAGAGTTGATTAAGAACAGCAAGAAAAATAAAATTAAAGCAGAGCAAATTAAAAAACCAATTGTGGCAACCTCGAAATAAAGACGATACTAAAATGAAAGAGCTAAATAATATGTAGGAATCAATAATAAACAATGCAAAAATAATATGTCTGTGGAGTAATTAATTTATCAGTTGTAAAGTTTTTATATACCCTGTGAGCCTATAAAGATGAACATTTGCACGATCATGCTCTTTTACAGTTGGACTCCATGGATAAACTTCATTCATAGTGGACTTCCACCATATCAAAACCTAAGATATATCATATTCATTAAAAGTCAAATTCAATGCTTATTTTTATTTTTCATATTTTCCATACCAAATCTTCCGTTCTATTGTGATGTATTTTCTTTTCCAATCGACGCCCACTAGGCCCGCAAAGATCAAATGTCGATACTTTTGGATCCAAACTGCTTATTTTATCAAAGATATTTTTCTTTGACTTCAAAAAATTTACCAATGTAACTTGACTGTCGTTGTACGTACAAATTAAGTAATTTTTCGTTATAACGACTATTAAAATTATTATTTGCTTTAAAAATTTTATTATGATTGCAATAAATAAGATTATTATTAAATTATACCATCGGATAAACGTTCGGACAGTTTTCCAACCAAATACTTGTCAAATATAATTTTTTGAATATCTCCAGAACGTAGATCAACTTGCGCGTATATCAATAAGCCAGAGCTCAGCATAATTTGTATAGTACAATAGTCGAACCACTGGCAATATATAGTTGAATTCTCTCTTAACTGTTCCTATATTAAAAATACGCTATCAATAAGACAAACAATACTTTTAATTGCTTTATTCCTGTACCTCTAAATACTTAATGGAATCTTTCATCTTGTTTCCCTTCTTATTTTGCGGAACACAGACCATCCCTCGCTTTTGGGCATAAGATCTTTTACCCTCTTCATGAATATTGTCAACTTTCTTATCATGGTAGCTACAAAAAGTTATAAATACAAAATTTGGTAGTGCAATTCTTAAAAATTCTTACAAATTTCAAACGCAACACACAAGTACACGCCTATGAGCATGAGTATCGACATAAATTTGAAAATATATTTATACATGCAGTCTTGAAACATATTTATAAGTAAATAAGTGAAGAATCTCATGTCACGAAATTCACCCATAGTAGCAGTACTTTTCACTTGGTAAATAAATACCGTATTTTTATGAAATTTTAATTATAATAATTAGACGGTATTAAAATGCGAGAAATCTCTACCTGAAGGCACCAAAATCTATTTCTTTAATATTAACGTCATTATCGAAAGTCCAAAAATTTAATTCGCCCAATAAGACGAACATTCTATAAACTAAGTACCGATTAATGGATATGTCAAATAATTGTATACAAACAATCGGTAGAAAAAGTTCTGTTTGAGGTTAGGGAGATCTATCGATTGCTCGCGAATCGATTTCGTTCCAATGACGATTAATCGTTACTGACAATACAAATTCATTTGGAGTCGTCAACAAGTCATTTAATTATTTACTAAGCCTTTACTAAGTCTCCCTGCACATCTTATAATTTCAATTTTACATTCATCTAATTCTAGTTAACAGTTATATCTCAATTACGTGACTCTCGACATTGCGGGAACTTAGTTGTGTGGTGTTTTAAAAAATAATTAACCTTTATGAGAAGTCTTGTTTGTGAAGTATTTTTAAAAATATTGAGATGATAAGAAATAAATATGATAAAGACTTGAAATAATTCAGTTTCACGTGTAATCGATGAATATTATGCTTTATTGGATGACATTTTCTTGGATTAATTTAATAATGAGCGTTTAACGAAATCCGTATACTAGAAACAAGAGAACCAATTTTTCTACTTTGCTCTACCGTCATCATATCTGTTCGTCAAATATCATTTTTCAATATGTTTAGAACGCATAGGAAAGCAGAATGCCATATATCTGTGGATTTGGAAGAGCCATTAACAGGATATGCTTGTTCTCAATTGATAATTGAAATTGTGAAATACGTAATGTTTCAAAAGCAACAGATTCCATTGTCAGGCGATTCGTTAATAAAGTTGCATGCTACATCCAAGCCAACGGATAGAAACTTTTCGTCCATGCAGAATTTAATAGACACTCTAAGTAATATATCTAATCAATTAGCCTTACAATTTACTATCGATGATTGCGACATGAAGGAAATTGTTATTGTAATGGGAGCTACGATTATTTCTCCAAAATTATACATCGTTATTGAATTACCTTCGACTATTTTGAACAGTAACATTCATCTAGAATATCAACATTCTTTTCGTAAACCACTGCTAACTCTAATGAGGTAATTTGCTTAGAATTTAATGTATGATTATTTAGAATCTAATATATAATTTACGTGTATTTATTATTTCAGGGCAATTATTGAAAGTACTGAATTTCAAGACGAAATGATTCTACCTTTAGGACCAACAAATACTTTTGTATTTGTTCAGAAAAGAGATCCTTATAAGATATCTGGATTTTTTATACCCAAGCCTCACTTTTCATTGTCTTCGCAGAATGCCAACACTTTTCGCATAAAATTAAACTATAATGAAAATAACCAATTAAATTGTGACTGTGATAATTTCATTAAAGTATACCATGATTCACAGAGCAACAATTATGTGAAAAAAAACTATATTACAGAAAATTTTAACTCGGAAATTACTTATCAGTGGTATCAGTCAAAAGAAGTATTAAAGGGATTCAAATTTCTAATATAATACAGAAAGTGTTTAACAAAATTATATTTGCAATATTTAAATGTGAATTTATTAAAAAACACAATGATTTTGTAAAATATTAGTTTAATTAATTAGTTTAAATAATTTTGTAATGTATTTTAAAAATATTTTATACAATTTTTAAAAAGATTTTTATTTATATCTAATTTTCAGCATAGAAAGAGCTTATTAAATTAAATCACGTCATTGAAAATTAAACAAATTAATTAAATCGTTTGAATGAAAAATAATTTTAGAAACTTACAATTTAAAGAATTTACATTCACGAATTTTAGGTATAAATATTTGTGTAAATGGAAGTAATTAATTTGTTTACTTATCTGAAAATAAAGATAGATTATGTAAATATTAACGAAAAAAATATATATTTTATAAAATTTATAAATTTTCGTCGTACTTGGATCATTTATTTATAACAATCATCAATTATGTATGTTAAAAAGATTTTTGTTTGAAAATCAATAAAAGAAATTCAATAGATCTTGTCCTTGATAGAATTTGTATATTTTCTTTTATTAGAAAATATTAGATTAGAAAATAATTTTTTTACAACGAACAGAAATTGAAATTTTGTAATTCTTAAAAAGGCTACTGTAGCAACAATTTTTTTTAATCTCAAATATTGTTTGATGACACAAATGTTTAATGAATATTTATAATGAATATAACGAACGAATATACAAATATAAACGAGACATAGACGAATCGCAAATAAAAATAAAGAAACATTTGAAAGTATTAATAAACTGTAAATAATATTAAATTGTAATTTTAAATACAAATAAATAAGTAAAAATATTATTAAAGATATTAGTATCATTCTTTAGCTGTATAAAGAATTAATATATTCTTCAAAAGAAAGTTTTATAAAGAAAAAAAGAATAATTAGTAGTCAATTTAGTAGTAAAGCAGTTCGTAAATAATTTATATTTTCAACTAAAAAAAAATAAAATATTTTTAAATATATGTTAAGTTGGCCATATAAACGTTTCTTCTTTTTGCTATAAAATTTTTAATTCAAATATTTATCCCAAAATTACACGACAAGTGTTCAATAGATACTCATTCAATAGATTTTGTAGGCAAAGCAAATTTTAAGTTTACAAATTTAAAACATCATTTTTATTTGCCTCTTTTTCTAAAAGACTAGATACAATTATTGATGTTTTGAAGTATGAAATAAAGACATTTACCTTTCGCTTTCCATTAAAAATGAAATAATGTTTGTCATTTAATTCAACTTCACGATACATCTGTCAGAAATAATAAAATTGAAATGCAATATGAATATATCAGTTGTAAAGATATTTTCTTTTTGTGCTGCACGTACTAATAAAAAAGTTTCTGTTTGACAGTAATATTTTGTAAAGTAAAATTCTGCACTTCTCTAGCTTATATTTCTAGTACTGCATTGAAGAATTAGATTAATAATTTTTTATTTTTTACCCAGACAGAAAATTGTAAAAATAGGAGAGAGAGTGAGAGAGGTGGAGAATAAAGTGGAAAAGTTCATAAAAAACTTTTTGTATTTATTAACCTAAAAATATTAATTAACAATAAATTTTTCAATCAAATACATTACAACGACTTTGCGACTTTACTCTAATATTTCAATTTTATTTACATTTACATTTCAAAAATACCAATGTGCCATTTATACTTAATAATATTGATTTAAAATATTTAACATTGATTAAACTCGGATATTAACAACGAATAATAAGATAATTAAAACAGCAATTTTTAAAAATATCTTGTAAAATGAATAATAAAATGCATTATTTAAAGCAATGAAATTATATTAAATAACTTTTTATGAACAAAAAGGAAAAATTATTAATCATTCATTTTAATATTTAACGTTTTATAATTAACAATTTATTATTTTAAACAAAACAAACAAAAATGTTAATATTAAAAAAGTAAATAGAAACATTCTTAAAACTATACTGTTATGATGGAAATCTTGAAAAGGAAAAAAATATAATTGTACGACATTAAGAAATAAATTAAAGGATTAAAAATTAATTTAAAAACTAAAGAAGCAATATGGGAAATTTATTAACTAGATGTTGATTTTGAAAAGATTTATCACATTTTCTGAGCATTGTCGGTATTTTAAAAATAAACTTACTAGAGCGTCCTAAAGAATATCTAATAAATAACATTTTATAATAAATTCTGAAGTTGAATTACCTGGTAATGCCAAAGCAACTTTTACTACATAATAAATATTATTGCGTCAAGTGTATGCATGGCAGATAAATAAACAAGGAAAATAATATGCAAGGAACTACCGAAAATGTCGCATCTCTAATTGAAATTCGCAAATATAATGATAGTGCTAGTCAGGAGGAAACTAAGCATGAATACGAGGATCAGTTGTCACTTTATAAGAATCCGTTCGTGTTCTTCCCCGACTCGACGAACGAGAAGGAAGAGGATAAAGAAAATTACGAATTCGAGGATCGGGAAACTCCACTGATTAAATACACTTCGACGGCATTGCCACTGAAGGTCGCACAACACGAGCAGCGAGATGAACTTCTAGCTAAATTGAATGCACTGCACAGCGAATCAAACGTACTGATGATAAAAAATAAATTTTTACATAAGGAGTATATTAAAATGATGCGTAAATCGCCGTCTTGGAATAACGTGCTCGATAAATTTGACGAAGCTTTGGTCTTTGAGGATCCTCGGTAAACAATTATTTTCTGGGCTCATAGTTTCCTCGTAGTTAACAAAAGAATTAACAAAATATTATAAGTTGATCGAAATTTCTAACAAACAATAAATAAAATTTATTTAACTATTGTATATTATTAGCTTTGCGTAATTTCATTAAAATGTCAGTTTGTTGAGTAGATTTAAAAAATTCATCAATTTCAAAAGACTCGCAGAGAAACTATGAAAATTCCAATTGTCGCTTTTAAATTGCAAAGTATACGAAAATTAAAACACACCGCGACAAATAGAACTTTGTTTTCACTTAATATTATCAATAAATTTAATCAAATGTTCAATGCCTATTGATAAAAAACAATCATATACTCCTATGTAAAATTATTTGAAAATCTATTAAAACTACTTGACTGCCGTTAAAAAAAATCTTTTGACACAGACTAATTTGAAAATTATTTATTGTCAAGCATTATGCTTATCTTATGTTTCATGTTAAAAGTAATAACGTATTAATTTTATTCTTAGAAATTTAAGTCCTTTAAATCCAAGAAAGGCTTGTAAGATAATTGAATTCTATATAATTATCACTTTTCGCAATCTACATTTAATTAGCAATAATTTTTAGATATCAACAGACATTAGGAATTTACGGGCAAATTAAAAATGAAATTGACAAAAAAAGGACGTCTCTGTCGACCAAATTAGAAGATCTGAAAACGGATTACACACTCAGCGAAACAAATTACAAGAAAGACGTTGTAACCCTCATTGCCAATGAAGCGGCAATAGCAAAGAAAATTCTACCTCGCAAATGGAGCAAGCAGGCCTGGTACGTTAAAGTCGACCAGTTGATTGAAAATCAACAGCTTCAAACGGCCAATGTCGCCAAGATCCGACTCGCTTACATACAACTCCAACATCAATTGGAGCAAGCCTCGTTGAAATTGCGAAATTATGATAATCTCAGTCCGGGATTTTCAATGATGGATTATGAAGTCCTGTTGAAGAGGAAGGGGATTCACAATGACAAGCGCAAAGAGCAGCACGAAAGCATCATTAAAACGAGTATTAACAATCTATCCTGCACGGCGGTACGAACTATTTTCAATTTCTTTATGCTGAAACGACAACAGTTTGTAGAATTAATTTCTCGAACGATCCTCCAGCAACACATTGCTCACACATGTCTAATGTAAATACAGACGCGTTTAATTTGTTAATATTCATTGTGAATTCGTTCGAATTGAATTCTACAACTGATGCCGACAAAATACTTTGTTATTTTATGTTTTGTTAAAAAGCTTACGCTATTATAATGTCTAGACTATTAAGCATTACGACGAGGAATTGCATTTGTATAATGAAAAAGTGAGAAGTAAATATGACGATTTGAAAGTTATATCGGAAGAAAATGAGATTCGGCATTCTAAAGTCCATGAGATGATAAAGCAACGGAGATCGACATTGAAACAACTTACGAAACTCAGGGAAAAGAATGCTCTTCTAGAGAATAAGTTTTTGCTCAAAAAAATGCAACTCGACTTGAAGGAAATTACGGAGTTAAACGATCAAGCAAATGATATTGAGTCGAAAATCCTTCGAGATCGGAAGGAAGGAGTTCAATCGAGAACTTATTAAAATGATTGAATGGATAATGCAAAATTTAAATATCAAACTATGATTTATACTGCCAATACACATCCCCCCTAGACTGCTGTCTCACTCGGTACTTCGTTATCAATAAGATTTTCCGTTTGCGTCTCGTTGCTTATTCCATTTGGATAAATCCTTGATAAAGTTGATATCATTTCAAGCTTATCTTCCGGCATTTCATAAATTTTTATTTTCAGCAGAATATAATCGACAGACATTATTATACGTAGCAATGCGATGATAAAACTTGCTATCCAACTCCAAGACATTAACCATCCGGTAAACTAGAATCGTTCAGTTTGCTCAGATACATCCATATACACACGCATACACATATATATATATATATATTTGCAAATCTTACTTGAACAATTGCGTGTAATTTGCATGCATTGATATTCGAATTGTTGTATTTTCTTGTAAACTGTTTAAAAGTATCGCAAGATCTGCAAATACGTAATGTTATCAATATTTCGTTACTCAATAATATCAGTGAGAATAATTTTAGAAAAAAAAAGACTAACCCCTCGTAAGTGTACGTATGGGGATTATTGTTAATGTTTGTAAGCCGATGGATTATCTGATAGAGCTTGGTATTAAAATCAAAATATCCTAAAATAAATCCTTTCGTTGCCAACCATATTATAGTCATCATAATGAAGTTCATAATTAGGGCAGAGAAAACAATTCTTCCAGGACTGATGTATCTTTGATAAATATAAATATTTCAAATTTTAGAGAATAAATTGCACGTATGTTTTACCTTTAACAATATTGAACAATGTGACATATTTAATAAAAATTATCGTCAAATTTTAATGCCTGGTACATTTAAGTATTGGAAACTTGCTGAGAAAATTGTATTAATTATTGTAATATTAAGTGTCTCGAGGCTTCGGGAAAGATCTTTAAAAATAATTTTATAAATTTATAACGAATATTGTCCATTTACAGTACAATAAAATACAATTAAATTTAAAGAATATGGCTCGATTTTCTTCTAAATTGCATCGATATTTTTAAGTTCAGTTTTATTATGAATTAATTAACTCATATTGTTGGATAATTTGTGTGAATAATCCGTTATAAATATTGACATTTATTATTGTGCATCGAAATAAAGTATATTATATTTGTATTTTGAATGCTGTAAACTTCAGAAAGCGAATATCATTGAAATGCTATTATATACAATTTTTATTGATTTATTAATTTTTTTTAAGAATATCAAATGTTAATCCTTCAAAGTATCTCGTAGTGAGCAAAAGTTTCAGCTTTTAAAAGCATATGACAAAAATTGCAAGTTGGCACAATAGTAAATAATGAAATCAATCGTTTCCTGCTAAGCGAAGCTAATCCAATGGCATTTTGGACTTTAAATCCTTAAAAACAGTAGATTAATAATAGATGTTTTTTTTGTGTAGAATAGCTCTATAAACAATACTTGCAGATTTCCATTATTGTCTTGTTTTCCGTAAATTGTGAACATTGCAATCATAATCAAAGCACTGACGTAGGATATTAAGCAAATGAAGTGAAAGTATTTGCAATATTTGAAGTGTTCATTGTGCACATTTACGTAATCACACCAATCGACATTATCATTATGCGCAAACGATAAGTTTTGCAGATCCCTCAATAATTTTGGTTTTATTTTGATATCCGCCCAAATGAAGCAGTGGCCCCCGCACACGTAGTGCTAAAAATTAAATTTTCAAACATATTATTATAATCATTATTATCATTATTATGCAATGTAAGGTTTAATATTGTTCACGTCGAGTTTACTACCCAATGTATATGAAATAGTACGGCACATAAATAGCTTGACACTGTACTTATGGAGTACGCTGAGATAGTCATACCTTTCCATAAGCAAGAGATTTGAGATACGTCACGCTCAGTTAGCTCTTCGTACTGTTCTATTAATTTCAATTTCATTATTTACCGAATAATGCTCTCGAGCTCCTACAATATATATTTCTGTCTAACAGCTGAGCATCGACGCCTTTTGTAAGTAAGTAGCGAATTTTAATTTGCCATGCAAAGATGAAAGACCATAATGGCATTATGCCGAACGTGTGAGTTTGAGAAATGAAAGGCAGACTAAGTACTCTGCTTAAATAGAGTAGGCAAAGACTTTGGTCAACATTCAAATATTAAAGTATTTTGATCTTGAATATCCCATCAACTTGAATACAACATGATTTGGGCTAACTTCGGACTATAAAAGAGTGGCGCTCCTTGTGACGCTTTCAGCAAGCTTCCTTATCTTTCTCTCTTTAACGTCTCTTGTACGCGTCTCTTTCTTCACTACATTACGGCTCAAGTACTCCCTACAAACTCCTCTAAACTGAAAATATATCAATAAATATAGTTTTACGAGGCACGTTCGTACGAATGCAAAAATATACCGAATGTGCTTGGCACATAGGGTATAAATATTTTAGGATTGGCATTATTTACTTAATCACCCCGACTTAATATGTACAAATCTTTATCGCCAAACACATCTGTAACACGTCAAAAATGACAACAATTAGTCTTAAATAAATACCCTAAAAAGATCTAGATTTTAAATGTTTTAGCAACAATGCCTACGTATAAGAATAATTAAACAAGAATAACAAAAATATTTATGCCTTTGATGTGAAAGCTCTTAATGTAGATTCAGTATTGGTATGTGTATTCGTAATTCTTTAGGCGCTAAAAAAGCTCGACGATAGAAATCAATTTCATTAATCTTGATGTAAATTGATTCTTATAATTATACTTGCAATTGCTTCTTCATTCTGCGATTCCGAGACTATTCTGTTTTTCAATATGAATATTCCTCATTTACTTATGAAAAATCGAGATTTCCAGTATCCAACGTGCACTTGACTTTTTATAATTTACTTACATTTAGAAGCAAACTCTATTAGGAAAGACGTTAAAAAATAGCTTGAGAAAGAATCTAATTGATATTTAAGTGGCGAGGAAGCTTGGCTTGAAAAGAAGGAAATGTTGATGCCAGTATAGACGTTCGACGACCGCAATTTATTTGCACAATTGCGCGAAACCGATGGAGCACAGCTACATTTTATTATTATAAATCCCCCGTTCATTATCAAAGTCTCGCAGGACGTAATCCTTCGGTTGGTTTCGGTCCGATGGTTCGGCGAGCCAATAGCAACGAGAGTTCTTAAATATCTATTTGTGGAAGATTATGAGGCGTATTGTACTCGCGTAATTTATTAAAGAAATCGAAGACGAAATGATGGATCGAGTGGTTCCAAAATGGCACGTAGCCATTATGCAGCCGTGAAAAGATTGTCGTGGTGCACGCAGTGAAAGACTTGTAAAATGCGACAAAATTATGCTTCAAAATTATGCGGCTCGTTATAGATTCTTATAAATTTGGAGATAATGTATATACACACATGGGTATGAAATTTGCTGAAAGGCGTGCAATCGTATAAGCCCGCCTACCGCACTTGTTGGAAGCGCCATCGCACGTCATGTCTTGGAAATACAAAATATCCACGATCATTATACATTGCAATATACATGAGCTTCACCTGGTATTTCGATGGCTGTGTTCCTCGGGCTTTAACAGGTGTTATTATTCGGCCAAAATAATGCTCGCCCAAAGGCAATATTCGGTGCTCAATCCATAAAGCGATGCCAATGGAGGCTAAACTCTTGAGATATAGGCGTAGAAAACAGAGATACGCAATGGTGGAAGCTGTGAGGAATTCGATGAAAGAAGTATTATCGTGGCAACGAAATCCAGCTACCGCCACCGAGGTAAGGTTATTTCTCATTGTTTTTTTAATAACTCGTACTGCATTTGCTCGACTATGAGCATGAGTTGGATATATGTAATATATAAGGATGTGGGAGATTTCAGGACACGGACGACCTTGAAAGCCTTATGTCGGAGGACAGCGTGGACTTGACATCGCCTCCAACGACAATTTACACTCGAGCGATCATTGTACTATATTTCTTATTGTGGCTGACTCTGTACGTCATTGCCATCAAAGTTGAATTTGGCAGTGTGTATCTCGTGTCCTCTATGCTGGTCTTTATCTGCCTGAACACGCGATCTGGCGGTAAGGAGAAAGGAGAAATTAGCGCATATTCGGTCTTCAATGTGAATTGTCACTCGATCGCCGGCACCTTGAATGCCGAGCAATTTGAGCAGGAAATCAGATATGGACCGTTGAGCGTAAGGTAACGGGCCGCCTCGCAATTAACAAGAGATCAAGAGAATCTTATGTACAAATATAATATTTATAAGTATAGAAATATACAAGAGATTAGTATTGGATTGCCAATCGATGATGAGTCTGTGTGAATATTAAGGGGCTAAGACTGCAAGTTTGTGAAGCATTTTTTTTCAAATACAATTCGCCAACAAACAATAAGAGTATATAAAGAATTTTAAAATGGATATTTTACGATGCTTCCGTGTTGTCGTTGAACAACCTCCTGCAATAAGCTTGATCGAGGAGAATTTTGTTCGCTGCTCTGTAACAATTGCAGATTTCGTGTAAATTCATGCGGACTGTGTGAGGGGGCTCGTGTAACAAAATCTTGAGCTTCGTGAAATCGGTTTTCGACCTCAACGATAAATCCGAGCAGAGCAGGGCTCGATCCAGATCAATCAATCTATCGTTCATCATTCGAACATCCAAGGATCTAAAATGAAAAGAGGTCTTGATCAAGTATTATTTGTAAAATATGTATAGAAGAAAAAATAAATAAATAAAACGTATTCTTAACTCGACTCACTTCATAATATTTATTTTATCTAAATTCGAGTTGAAATTTGTTATGCTATCGATGAGCATTGTGACCGTCTCATTGAGATTGTCTAAACAAAAGGAATTGCATTACATTGCGTAACCAATCGAAAACCTTCAAATGTCACGCTTTACCTTTTGATTCCGAAAGCTCCTTCGTGTCTATCGTAGTTAAAACCTTATTCATTATCTCGGCAAAATACTTGGGATCCCATTGGAAAAATATCTCCTCGGACAATCTCCACATTGTCAGTCCAACAATTTGCGCCAAGATCTTTTGATTTTGTTCAACGTTCTGGGAAGTTGCATTGGGATTCTATGGGGGGGCAGAGAACGTGAATTGCATGTTAAAATTTGCTCGCCATTACTCGTTAATTGCAATGCTCACTAGAAATGATAAGACGGCGTGGGGGATATCGATATTAAGTCTCGGGAGTGAATTTGGCGAGTGTAGTCCTTTGAAGGAATTTTTATGATAATATTTTATTTCATCCATGGCGTCCAAAATCGTGGCTTGCACCATGCCAGAGCCAGACACCACGATTTCCTCATTTCCTATTATGAAAAAGGACAAATCAACAGTTGGTAAGTGCAGTCAGTATTCAAGTTGCTTGGCAAATACAATCAATCATTAATCCCAGCCTTCATTAACGCTTATTTTATATTTTCTCCGCGTAGAGCCTTAATAGCCTCAAATTATCATTACCCCAAAGATCAGACAGATTAATTAATAATCTCCGATTTATTGATTACATTGACATCCACGAATCCCCTGGCAAAGTAAGCTTTACTTATAGAGAGCAAAATGCATAGAAACCTCTGGCTGCGTTCCCGTGCACTGCAATATAAGCGACAATCTTCGATTTAATGTGACTGAGAAATTTCTCACTGCAAAAGTCCGTCGAGCCAAGGAAAACGCAAAAAATCAGGCTCCTCTTCGGCTCCCATCCTTTATTCCTATAAATATTATCTAAAGTCTTGGCCACGGTAATGGCAACGTCAAAACCCTCGCCGCTTGCCGATAAAACAACGTATCTATCTAAATATTTAAGAGTAAACTGTTTGAGCCTTGGGTGTGCGTGCGTGCGTATGCGTATGCGGGGTGGAAAATAAAATTAGATTCTCAGCGGGATTAGTCGAGCGTAAATATTGAATTATTATCGATTGATGTGCAGTTTGTGTTAGTTAATCGAGGCACTCTATGGCTTCGCAATTTTCCCGTGTAAAGTAATTTTTGCACGAAGGCGAATTAGTCCGTGAACTTCAAAAGCATGCCAATTATGGATTATTGAGCTATCGATGCAAAATCATATGCACGCGCGATCCATATGCAATGTTGTTTATAGGCCGCAATGTGTAAAGCACGAGCATTGGAGCAATGCTCCTCTCGAAAATATCTTTATATAAGTTTATTAGCTTCACCCTGTTCTTGAATGCCACAGATTGTTGCGATTGTGCTGGTTTTCGTTTCATTAACATTTAGCCGAAAGATGCTCAAGTCCGCAAAAATGTCCTTTACGCCATTAACGCCTTGCTGTCGCAAACTTTGCACATTGGAATTCCTACAAAGCAAAGGGGATGTCAATTTACTTTCCCAAGATAAAATCGGTCTCAATCAGTCCCAATGCCTTCTCATTCCAATGTATTTATAATTTTTTCCAATTACACATTAAAATAATTAATTTTGAACGGTATTGTATGTAATGTAGTCTAGGCTCGTTCATAAGCCTATAATAATTAAGCGTTTAGCTGCTAATTTTAGACCGTCGATAGTCAAGTTGAGCAATTAACGCAATAAAACTTTAAACTAAAATTTTTTCACAATTAAAAGATTTTTATTGTCGCCGTATAATATGCGCATGTAATAGCGATGTATGAGTTGAATTTTTGTGACCTGCATTCATATAGTTTTTGGCTAATGTTCAAAACGATATTGATATTTAAGTGTTTTCTAAAAAAGTTCATTAAATCAAAGCACACGAGATAAATTACTTTGCCGTAATATTATTCAATATTAAATCATTTCTCCCGTATTGTCGAATAGACAGTAAATTAACTACAATTAGGCAATTTAGCGAAACCGCAGACGGTATTTATAGCATAAATTTTCTTCTTAAAATTATTGTTCGTTCTCGATCTCTCAGTCTGATATTATAAGTGAGCTCTCTCTCTCTCTCTCTCTCTCTCTTTTCATTTTGGGAACACAAATAATTTCAGACTTCAAATGGTTTCGACTGGTTACTCACGCGGTAGTAATTAAACATAAGGTGAACAATATTTAAAAAAAAAAAAAGTATGGCTAAAAACGAAAAACTATTACAATTATTAACAAATTACTCTTTAAAGCGTGCTGAAATAAATAATAACGATTATTTCATTTGTCTTATTATTATTATACACTTTTATAACTACTTGCGCGAAAAAGTTTGTTCCTAATGACTATTGCATATGTGTGTGTATTATTATATTGAAAATAATTCAAAATCTCTGGGCTTAGTTGCGAATGTTTTAATTATTTATGCAAATATATCTTACGTCAGGAACTGCCAATTTACAAAGCTTATGTATTTCAGAGAATTGCCGATCCTTTATATATTTACATACAGTACACCGAATTGTTTTGATAAAAACTAAAAAAGTTCATTTTGCTTTGTAAATGTAATAAGATTTTATTGATACTATCCTACTATTAATAAATGATATGCAATCTCTAATGGAATATTGATAATTGAAATTTTTATTAATTTTTATTTTCGACTTGATGGATGCTCCTCCAGTCTAATTATTGTTAATGTCTCGTGGATTATTCAAATGCCTTGCCAATTCCATTTTGTAAGCCTCGAGGCGATTAGAGTAAGTAGATGGCTCAATACCATTATTATGCTTATTGAATAAAATCAACGGCTGATCGTCCTAACGCGTCACTCCAATTCAACGAATTCTTTTATCTCCACTGAACGATCTCTCAAGCGAATCACCATTATTATTATTGATAATGGAGTGGCATTTTATTGGCCGATTGGCTTTCGAGAGTCGAGGGTCGTAATTAGACACAAACGGATTTTAAATTTAAAGCGCGTTAATCTTGTTAGTGGCAAGGCATTCAATTTCGGGCTTTTCAATTTCCCAACGACGATCGAGCCCATCCACGCGGCAGTCGTCGCCTAAACCAAAATCAGCCCCCCCCCTCCTCCAAGCATCCACATAACACGTACATCTCAAAGTCCTCGTGGAAGCTGCTCGCGTTGAGTATATCGAGGAGGACGATCTGTAGATCCTTGGTGGCTTGGAGGCCGTTGCCTTGGAGCTCCTGGAGGATGCGCCTCTCGCGCATCACGATCGTCCTGTCGGAGGCGAAGCGCCCGAGGAGAAAGCCACCGAGGAGGCAGAGGAAGCCCACGGAGAAGAGGAAGGAGAAGCACATGCGCTTGGTGACGAACTCGCCCGACTCGCCGAAGCCTCGGCCCATTTGGAAGCTCAGCATCCGCTGCATATCGCGCGGGATCTGCCACGGCCGTCGGATTTATTTTCTTAGCTCGCGCGACTCCCGCGCGGGGATATTAATATGACCGGTTGTGTACGCGCGGACAGAGTCTTTATTGTACGCATTGGCCGTACGCTGGAAGCACGCGTCGCGCGTCTGGGAATTCGGCGCCCCTGCCTATCCACAGCATTCCATTGACTTCCAATTGGGATGGGCCGCCCATTGCTCACTGCATTGGCCCACTCTCGCTCAATGCTTGCCCATCGTCTTCTGCGCTCTCGCCCTCCCCGGAGGAGCTTTGCTGCCACCCACACACTTACTCCCGACGCATAACCCGAGCACTTATAGCGCCTCTATGCCACGAGCAAGCACAATGAGCGGCATAACCAGGCCTCCTTTACGCGTATTCTCCCATTTAAAATCAAGAGCTTCCCCCCCGAGCTTGACTCGAGCACACTCAACGATAAAACGAAGATACTCGGGAATGTTACATTACATGGTAGAATGTCGGCTGGCAGCTGCAAATCTCCAAAGCCGACTCAGCTCTTAGACACTTTAGTTTATTTATCTCTCAGCTCAGCTCCCGTCCCTCCCTTCACATACACATCGGCTTATTGCAATTGCTATTGACAATCTCGTTCGCTACTTCGGTAATGTAGACGTAGGCAGGAGCTTTTTAATCGCGCGCATCTCCCGTGGAGAGAGAGAGAGAGAGATTTGTGATTTTTCGACTTGTGAATTGGTTGGCTTTTGTCAATACGAGCACTTTGATTTGCAAAGATTTGCAAGAGATATTAGCTTCTAACTTTAGAATAGAGTTCAGCTATTTAAGCAGGATTTATATTACTTTTATAATGATTAATTGTGTAAATCAAAGCGGTATTATAATTTCTCAAATATCAAGCACTTGTCCATTGAATCATTTTAAATAGTCATACCGACGCTTTTGATTCATTTGATTTTGCAAATTTATAGAAAGTTTTTTGGCAATGTGCACACAAAGATTTTCGTGTAATAATATTATTAGGCTAGCTTCTATTTAATTAAAATAATTTATGGACAAATCTAGCCTGAAATTCCATTTTTATCCACCAAGTATTTAATTTTATATAATAGTCAATGATTTCTCCCTCTCTCTCTCTCTCTCTCGACAAAACAATATTCCCTTGTAATATATATATATATACACACATTTACATATAAATATAAATGCACGAGTAAATATATGTGTGTGTGTGTGTGTGTGTATATATATGTATATATAAGAGAATGCTAGAATAAAACTACGACATTATAAAGTAACTCGGAACGTGAGATAAGTAAGTTGACAAGAGTACGCACATATAGCATGCAATTTGTTTCGCGTAAACAATTTCAAATCACAGCGGCCAGCCTCGTCGTTTCGTTATTAATGAAAAAATCATCTAATGTGCCAATTGACCTCAATTAGCGCGAATTGAGCTCTTTAAGCAAACGTATTGGCACATTGTCATTGTGTTGTGTTGGATTCTGTCACTCGCGTCTGGAAGAAACGGCGGATCGCGTCAACACACAACCGTTTACCGTTGCAATCGCGCCCATTATAATACACGGGCACGGCGTCCTTTGTTAAAGTCTATTTATATAACTGCGGGAATAAAAATAAATGCGCCGATTCGACACGAGATAACCACCCTCGTTCGTGCATTAACATCTGCCCCGTTTTGCACTGCTAATGTGACATTGGCGCGCTTCGGCCGGGAAAACTTTTAATCCACCCTTAATGATCCATAGGCAGCAATCGTGATATTTACCTTTAGATCTCCTCGCTTATTGCACTCGCTCGCGCATCTTTCCAATTTCTACAGTGAGAATGCAAAATAATAATGCGACAGAAATAAAGGCGGTTCAAACACTTTAGCTTTAAATAAGTGAATCAAGAACATTGAAACTGTAAAATCTTATGACGGACCTTAAGATTTATCGAATGCACGCTTTGTAGCTCAAAGGCATGTTATTGATCTGCTGAATCGAGCATTCGATCTCGCAGATTATATGCCTCGTTAGTAGGACATTCTATATGACACTCTGAACAAAGAGTCATGATTTCTATCATCGAGTAGCACATAATTTCCAAGGAGCTATTTTTAACTGAAAAGTAATTACAAAACACAATAGCGGAGAATAAGAAACCGAATAACAACGCGAAATTCAAATTAATCTGGCTTAAGCGAAGCGTCACTCTCGTATTTCACAGCGCGATATTGTTACCGAGATATTATAGAATATTTTGCGCTTGTAAATCTATGACTATGAAGTCACATCCGTAGATATATTGCTTTATGCCACTGAACGTTAGCGCAGATAAAAGAAAAAAATCGGCTAAAAATTCTCTTCGCTAATATTTCTTTTCGAGAAAAAAAAACTCAGTCACGTCAAAGGACGTGGAAAAGTCAGTAAAATGCGCACGTTGTGTCTCGCGAAAAAGTTGTGTAAACGCGGGTCTGCGTGGGATAAGACTGATATTTTTATAAAACTGTTCTTGGCGGCGGCGGCGGCGGCGGCGGTGGTGGCGGCGGTGGTGGCGGCGGCGGCGGCTATCCAAACTCCAAAGTTTGCCGTTTGTACGCACACGCACGCACACTCTCTCTCTTCTATATCTCACTGTCTGTCTGTCTGTCTGCGCGTATCTCTCTCTCTCTCTCTCGACATTCGAACGCTTATTTTACAGAATCGTTTGCGCATCCGCCGACAGCTCCAGACAGCTCCGTCTCCTCCGCTCGCTACGAGTTCTTCAAATTTTTCACGTTTACTGCTCTCTCGTGGAAATCTCGACTCCACCACATTCGCCGCCCAGTCATCCCAACGTTCAACGCCTCGTCGTTGCTTTCAAGTACAAACTCGCCGCACTCGAGTCGAAAATTCGACATTTCTCCTTCGTGCCGAGTCGCATCGATGAGCGAACCGTAAAAGCGTTTGTAAAAGCTCTCGTCGCTGCGACTCATTACGCCTATTTTTCCCACACGCACACATAGGCACCGACACTTTCCCACCACTCTTATTTCTAATATTTTTATTAGGCGGATCGAAGTTTCTTTCTGACACTGCCAATCGATAATGCTCTATTTTTATTGTTTTTCTCGTCTAATAATCAAAGCTCACGGGGAAGGAGCGATAATGACAGAGCGTCGATTGACTTTAAAGCGAAAAAAACTCGGGCGGAAATAGTGTAATTATAAGAATTTTTGGCAGCACGGCAAAACGGAGTGACATAACAAAAAAAAAGAAAAAAAGAAAAAACCCGATATTGACGCTTGCGTGGGCCATAAATTACGAGACATCAAAAAGTCATCCTCGCGAACGTATATTTTACACGAAATTCTAAAATTAATCGACAAATTACACGATACCGAAGCAATAAAGTCCGCTAAACAAGTGTGTTCGTAATTCATAAATATTTATATTTGTAATTGTAAAAATATTTGTCGGGGTGTTTATGAGCATAAATCAAGTGCACGTTGTTATGTTGTTAGCATTGCCTGTGCAGTTGTATGTGCAATGTCAAAGATGTAATGCTCGCTTAGCTTGAAATTTGCCAAGAAATATCATTTTCAATGTGCTTGCTCGTGAAAATACAGTATTCTCTTTAAATACTTGACGATCACTTAACGACATATCGCACGCTTAATCATTATATTTACATTCGACGGATCGATGAAATGCCCATTTAATAAAAGTTTACGAATCATCAATCACTTCATTAAACCCCTTCATTAAAAAACTGTAAAAACGATTATAATTTCCCTTCGTATCTTGCGTATGTTGTCAAGTAAAATATCTACACCAAGCTCATGTAGTTTTCCATGTTTCACGCTCTACAGTTACTGGAATATTTCAATAATTTACATGCAAAATAATATGATGTCCTTTAATCTTAGGACTCTATCAATCTAAATATACGAATAATAATTAAGAATTCTCGACACAATTATTCCTCGCAAATCACTGTACGTTAATTGTAAGCAAGTAAACCCTTTCTTTGTCGCAAATTCAATTGTCAATTATATCTTTCTATTCTGCCGAACATTCTTCTAAATCAAAGCTGCTCTACTTCTTTGGTGGCACAAGAGAGAGAGAGAGAGACAATAGGTCGCCTTGCGGTATTTTGACATTATGCCTTCTTTCCTCGTTCTGTTTATCTTATCATTACATCGACATAAGCCAATCTCATCGTTCAAAATAAAAGCATAAGCCTACATGGAATTCGCTATGCTAAAATATGCGTACCAACATTTTTCAAACTCAAAGTGCCCGTAATTGTTACAGTATCATTGCTCGACTAAATCACCGCGATAACAGTAAATTAATTAGCCGCGCGCTTTGAGAAATTGTCACGAGACCACTGGCACGTGCATTATTCTGCCATTTCCCAATCAATCTGTACAATCGATTTTCCCATTTCCCACTTTACATTTATAATACCAACACTTAACAATACGACCGCACTATTTACTTCTGCGATCGCATTCCAATGTTATTTGTCGGGGGGGCGATAGAAGAATATTCCGTAGTTATGTTACGATAATATGATAATACGCTACCCGCAACCAATTAACCGGCTACCACGGCCTAATATTTCGCGGCTCTTACACATAGATCACAGATAAAATTCGTAAAGCACTCGAGCTCTTGTTAGAGTGCCACCAATCGAATAGGGGAGAGCCAAATTAAATGCTGAAACGGCAATTGAAATGGCCTCTCTATTAGCTTCACAACTGATAACGATACGTCGATGTATTAAACTCTCTTTGAATAAACATCATCGAATCAACAATGCCGCTCATTAAAGCAAATGCCTCTTCCTCCTTCTCATCTCATGCTGCTGCTCAACATCAATTGGCACCAACACACTCGCGCCTCTTTTCATTATTTACAGCCTCGAGATGCCCAGCAGGCTCACAAATTATTTATGAAAATTGTCATATTATCTATATTATCCTAAACTTGGCCATAGAGCGTGTGCGGCATTAGAAATCAATGAAAGCGAAAAGTGAAATCTGTTTGTTTGGCCAACCGAATAATGAGCCGACAAGCTCTTTAATTGCATTCAAGAGATCGACATTTCTTCGCTTGGTGAGCAGCTCGGATGTGTAATAATCCAGGTAATAGTCGAACGATGGCTTAAATTGACGGGACAGGAGGTAGACATTTTTAAAAAAAACAGTCGGACAGGGTATTTGAAAGGGAAAAGGGCCGCGGCGGACTACTTTTCCCAGCGAAAGTGGCATGGACCGCGGGTAGTTGGGCCCCCCCGTACGTTGCGTCGGGGCGCGCGCGCGCGCGCGCTCGAGCGTGTGTGGGTGTCGGTTGAGCGCGTGTGAGAAAAATCAGCTGCTCGATGGCGGCAGACTTGCCAGGGTCTCGATCTAACGGCGGACATTGACCAGCAGTTGGGGTTGAGCATTCGATGCTCGTTGGTGGGGCGCGTTGAGCGTTGGGTGTCGTTAGGGCGATGAGCCTGATAAATTGCCGGGATTGCGGCGTATATTGGTGAGGTCGGTCGCTCGGTTAGCAGGAAGTAGCGGTTACGGCGCTAGTTCGGCTTCGGGACGACGGGGCGTGCGGTTGGAGGTCCGGTGCGTTCGGTGGTTTTTGGGGCCGCCGGGGTGCGCTGCCTTGGTAATGGCCAGTAAGGACAGCGCGAGCGCAATGACGTCGACGGCGTCGTCGTCGTCGTCGTCGTCGGCGGTGGCGGTGGCGGCGGCGGCGACGGCGGCAGAGTCGTCATCGACGACGGCCTGCCGAGTCGAGGACGTGACCGTCGAGTCGGGTATCGAGCCCGGGGCCTCGGCCGAGACGATGTTGGTTACGACCGACAGCTTCGAGGAGTTCGAGCAGGAGTTGAGCAGCAGCATCGACGACAGGCAGATGAAGGAGAGTACGACTAGTACTATCTCGGATATCCAGCAGGATCCGGTGGAGAGTGCGAAGACGCCGGCCGAGGACTTGGAAAAGTCGGCTTCGTTTGAGAATAATGAGATGGTAATGAGGTTTCCTTTGCCTTTTTTATTTCGAATGGCTTGGGTGGTTAGTGGTTAGTGGTTGGATGTGACTTTGTGAAGCATCAGCGATGGGAGGTGGGCTTGGCATGTTTATTTGGTAATTATATTTTGTAAACATTGGTAAGCTGTTGCAGGTGCAGGTGTGTAGTCTGTCGTTGGGAATGGCCAATCTCTTTATTCAATGAATTATGTGGGCTAGCAACGATTGAGTTAAATTCGTTAAAGGCAATTCAATTAGCCATAATAATAATGGAGCGTGCGTGTCGATACAATATATTTTATTAAGCTTATTAATGTAGCAATTGGGAGGGCAGGGATTGAGCCATGCGGTAGAGATGCTCGAGTTACTGGGCGCACAAGCTAGATTATACATAGAGTCGACTATGAAATATTTTGGGTTATCTGGTTGTTAGCGGTGGCATGAGCTTGTTTAATTTAATAAAGTAGTGGTACAATTAAGCGTTAATTAGACCAGTGTGTGACAATAATGCGACTGTTTGCGTTGTCCAAGGCAATAATTGAGCATGAATTTTACAGGATGAGCTTTCTCAACAATTTGGACAGAGTAGCTTAGATGCGGACCCATTGAAATGCAAGACCTGGCTTGCGCAAAAGAAGCACGTTTTTGTTTTGAGTCAGGCTGGCAAACCAATATATTCGAGGTACAGTTCCGAAGACAAACTAGTCACAGTCATGGGAGTTATGCAGGCCCTTGTATCGTTTGTTCAAGCCGGCAACGACATGATTAGATCTGTTCACGCCGGGGATACGAGCTTTGTATTTGTCGTGAGAGGGCCGCTCATTCTTGTTAGCGTTTCCAAAACTCTTGAGAGCGTACCGCAGCTTGTGCTCCAGTTAACGTAAGTTCAACGAGTAGAGTAATTATTCAAATAGCAGCGCTTTAAGAAGCAATTTTCATAATAGCAAGCTAAAACGTCGACACCCATGTTTATTATAAGTGCTTTCATCGTGAAAAATAATCTTTACAATTTACAGATATGTATATAATCAGATAGTATCTGTTTTAACACAAACACAGTTAACAAACGTGTACGAGCAGAGAAGGAACTTTGATCTGCGACGATTGTTGACGGGCAGCGAAAGATTAATAGATCATTTGTTGAATTTCATGGATCGAGAGCCAGCATTTTTTTTAGGCGCCGTCAAGTGCCTGCCACTTTTGCCTTCTATGAGAGATGCAATAACACAGACAATTGTACAAACGTGTAGCAAAATAAAGGTGACAATATATAGTTTGCCAATGTCGGGGCCCCAGCGACAATTGAATTGCCTTATTGATATGAAAATATTTAATTTCAGAATTTAGTCTTCGCAATACTCTTAGCCAATAATCAGTTAATCACCCTAGTTAGAATGAAAAAGTTTTTCATACATCCAGCCGACCTTCATTTGATTCAGAATTTGGTCGATAGTTCTGAATCGTTTAAAACTGCCGAGAGCTGGACACCAATCTGCCTACCAAAATTCGACTCAAATGGCTTTATGTACGGTCACGTGTCGTACTTAGCCGAGGACTGTCAAGCCTGCTTATTGTTATTGACAGTCGACAGGGATGTATTCTTTACACTCTCCGAGGCCAAGCAGGTAATGCGCTTTTGAAATTTCAATCATTCACGCAGCCCCTTCTTAATCAATATTCACGAGGATTTAATGCCCAGAAAATCGTGGAAAAATTACGACGGACAAATTGCCTCGAGGCAATAAACGAGTCCATGAATAAAGCATCGATAACAATTGCTGAGATCGGATTATCCGAAATGCGTCACGTTCTGTACAAATGTAAAAGCACCGCGCAATTCTGGAGTCCAGGCTTCCAGCCGCCTTACATCAACGATGAAGAGATTCAAAGGTAAAATTGCTTTTATCGATTAGCTTCCAAGGTTTTGACAACAATATTTATATATGTGCGTGCGTGTGTGCGTGCAAGGATATTCACAGGTGTGTATGTTTGTTGTAGGTTGCTGGGGTGCTATCAATGTCTGCATCACCGATTGCATTCACCCAGTCGACCGTTGAAATTGATATTTCAGCAGTTGGACAAGGAAACAATGCTGGCGTGGGTGAGCGAGATAATACTTTGTCACGACTTATTCCAATAGCATTTCTAATAGCACTCGTCTTTCGTAGGTTACGTCTGGATTTGAATTATACGTAACATTTGAACCTCTGGTAACAAAAACAGATGCAATTAATGCAATAGGCAAGCTTTTAAAATGGATAAAAAAGGAGGAAGAGAGATTATTTATCTTACATTCACCTACGTTTTAAGCCTAGAATTATGTGACTCAATTCGTCTCCATTGGAAGTAAATACTTATTTTAATTGTTTGATACAGCCAGAGGAAACGCATTGCCTTTCCTCCGACTGTCCAATATATTTTTTCATTTTGAGATATAAATAGAATAAAAATGTATTTTAATAAAATGGATCTCGGCGTGCATTCCTCTGTATAAACATGTTGTTCTCTAGATGCGTCATTTCTCTAAAGTTGTTAAGCAAAAAAGAGATAATGATGATGGAAATGTATTATACAAAATGTAATATGTAAGAATTTGCAAGAGGATGAATTTTTTGCGTATTAATTTGTAAGCTGAAGCGATGTTAGCAATTGTTATATTGTAAATAAGTGCTGGAGAAAAACATTAATGTATTCATTAAAACTAAAATTAAAATTATTTGTTCGACTAAGTAACGGCAGTTTATATAAAATTTTATTTAAATTATTGATCTTGACATAGAATTATGAATAAAGCCTAACGACTCTGTGCTTTCTCTTAAAAATTATCTTAAATATTTTACAAATAATTATCTTAATGCCTAAGCCTATCGCGATCTCGTCTTCTCTCTCTTTCCCTGTCCCTGTCTCGATCCCTATCCCTTCTGTCCTTATATCTCTCTTTTTCTCTCTTTCTCTCTCTATCTCGCCTATCGCGATCCCTGGATCGCGATCTGCTTCTAGAACGAAGCCTGTCCTTTTTGTCAGAACGAGAATGCCTCTTGTCTCGATCTCTATATCGGTCTCTGTCCCTATCGTAGTCGTCTGCCCTTGGGCGCTCGATTGGCGAAGGTACCTCTTCCTCTTCCGAGCTCTCCAGATTATCGTCAATGTCGTCCTCCAAGGCCGATATCTTGGCCTCTGTAACAATCACATTAACTCCAATGAGCTTTGGCACGAAAGGAATATTTAAGCGATTAAGTAATACAATTTAAAATGGCATCTCATTACCCAGCTCGTTGTTCTCTTCCAGCACGTATCTCTTCTGTATTCTAGGCAATATAATATCACAAGTTCTCTCTTCCCTTAACAAGTCGTCGATAAACTCATCCATATGAACCAATTCAAACTGGCCTTGTCTATTTTGCTTCCTTAACTTACGATAGTCGTTCAAAAGCGGCTCCAAATATCTGTAACAATCCAGGGAAGTCCCAGTCAGACGCATATAAAATGCACCCAGGGCCCTGACGTATTTGAACTCCTCGTTCTTTATGAACTCGACGATAATGTCCTTTTCGGGCTGAATCTGCAGCATCTTTAGCACGAGGCATAAGAACGGCGTTGGCTTGATATTGCCACCAAACACACCACCTAAAAATCTAAGTACACACGCCTAATTAACACCAACTGCGGAATCAAGCCGCGAGCTGAGAAACTGCGATTAATTAAAAGCGATAAACGTACCTCAGTTCCATGGCCTTGTCGACTAGGAGCTCCGCCGTTAAAGCGAAGCACTCTTCCTTCCAATATTTACTATCGTATATTCTCGACCTAATGATCTTTTCCACGAGATATTGAGGGTTCGTTCCCCTTATTGACTTGGCGTCCTTGACAGTGCGATTCGCCATTCTGGCCTCTCAATTTTTTTCCCTCAACTTTGACCAACAACACCAACACTGGCTAAATAACATTACGCCTCGCCATCCTGACTAAAAGTCTAGAGGTTAGCGTCCATCCTAACCTCAAACTCTCGCCAATGTAAGGAGCGCGAGCCGTTGTTACATCGGCATATTGTGGTGGCTAAAGGCCGGATCGCTGTCAGCTCCCGTCACCTCCTTGTCCAGTTTCAACCAACACAAAATTCAACACAAAATATTCTTGACAACTTCATGCGATTGTGGCGGGGCCGAGGAGGTTTGCGCCGCTTTTCTCAGCTTTCGCCTGATTTTCGGAGCACTATTGTTATTATATTTTGGGGAGCCACATTTGGCGCGAAGAGCATTAGTGATCACGTTTCAAACAATAGGCGTCCGTGAAAAACGGTTGGGTGTCGGCAATTGTACATCGAGTAAGTACATTTATGATATTTAAAGGACACTCGCTATTGTGGCAAGAAGTTCGGGCAAATTGTCATTAGGTCGTGGGTTAGAAGGCCGATAATTGTTAAGGTTATATTGAATGCTGTTATGCGAGGAGGCGAAATGAAAATTGTATTTTATCACTTTATTGCATAATATATTATGATGTAGAGATATTTGGGGTACGCGAGGTGGGCTAAATTATTGTAAAGTTATAAATTGCGGGCGGCAGTGGGAAGGTCAAGTGGATGCCGATAGTGAAGGATTTCAATTTTTTTAATTAATTGTACGCTTTTGTGTCTGGGCACTGAGCGAGTCTTGATAATTTCTCTGATTTAAGATTTCCCAGCGATATGGAAGAAGCAATAACAGCTCGCTTGAAGCCCTTTATGATAAGTAGTAATGACGCTTTGGAGTTCAAATTCATTCGCAAGATCGAGGACTTGGAGGATGATAAGACAACGTTCAAACCAGAAATGTCTCATCAAGTCTTTGGGGATTGGTAAGAGTATGATTGGTTTGTAGAGAGGGTTGCATTTGCCATTTTAAATAATTATTGTAATGTATTATTTTTAGCGAAACATTATTTGGCTACAAAGATCTGAAAGTAAAGCTTTATTATACAGCCGGTTCATTAGAAACTTATCTGGGCATGACCTATTCCGAGAAAGTGAACAAATTAATTTGCGAAGACGTTGAGCCTGACGAGGTTTTGCAAAAAGTATCTGAAAAGCTTGCCCCCAATGTACATGAGAATCTCGATACGTTTGTCAAATCTTTGTCAAAAGATGAAAACTTTAGACCAGCTGGGGAATTAGTATATTCATTTTCAACCGATGGTAAATTTTAAAATCAATGTATGAATGTAAATAAGATAACACTGTCTTACCATATTCAGTGCATGCTCTAAGTCAACTGTGCGCCGATACACACGCACGTGTATATATACATATATATATATATATAATATGTATATATGTATATATATACGTACGTGTGTATATGTGTGTGCGTGCGAGGGCGCGTAGATTTTTCTTTCTTTTTTTTTTTAAGTATGCAAACGTGCATGTATGCAAACGTACACGCGCACAAACACGCACAGACAGGCAGACACCACGCATATGCAATAATGCATAAGCACACGTAAATGAGCGCGCCCGCGCGAACACGAATAAATTTGTTATTGTACTGTGCAGATAATTTTCAAATAAGAACTTTCGAAGTATATAAGGCTGATATGAGCTATAAAAATTTTAAAGAATACCATTTGCGTTTACAAACCTTTCTCTTGTGGTATGTCGATGCTGCAAATTTCATTGATATCGATGACGATCAATGGCATTATTTTAACATGTAAGTTATCAAGCACACAAATGTTTAATAATTTCAAATGAACTCAAGCGCTCGCAATTCTCAAATAAATCGATTAATTATGTTTTTTAAAAATGTCCAGGTTCGAAAGGTATAACACAGAAGGCGATTCTGTTCGATATGCCACAGTTGGCTTTGCAACTGTTTATCAGTATTATGCTTACCCACACCACACAAGACCTCGTATTGCTCAGGTCTTAATTTTACCACCTTTCCAAAATATCGGACTTGGTAGTCACTTATTGAGAGTTATTTATCGTGAATATATTAATCGTAACGAAGTAAAAGACATTACAGGTAATATACAAAAGAAAAAGTAAAACACACATACATATATATATATATATATATATATATAGAACATTGTTTGTTTATCGTTTTTGAGATGTTGATTAAAAAGAAAAGAAAAAGAAAAAAAAATTTATATATCTATAAGACATTGTTTGTTTATCGATTTTGAGAGGATGTTAATTAAAAAGAAAAGAAAAAGAAAAAAAAAATTTATATATATATAAAACATTGTTTGTTTATCGATTTTGAGATGTTGATTAAAAAGAAAAGAAAAAGAAAAAAGATTGCCCCCGCGGAAGACTGAGAAAGCAATGTTTTACAATAATAGCTCTTAAAGATTTAATTGGAGGCGTTTGTGCACTATGGTCATTGAAAGCCGTATATGGTTTTCGTCGAAATTATAACGAAATTTTTTATTTTAAAGTGCTTCTCAAATCTTACCATTACGAAATTATCTTTTCGGTAATAATATTATGGGAATAATGATGTTATTGTGAGGCCACGATTAAGCCATTTATTAATTACACTTGCCTACATCTTTCTCGAACCTCACAATTGATTGCGCATTCGAGCGAAACAATACAATCAAGACCTCATTTTCCCTTAACCCTATGCATTCTGAATAATTTAAATGTACTGTACAGTGGAAGATCCCTCTGAAGATTTTCAACGTTTGCGGGATTACGTCGACGCCACAAATTGCAGCACATTGTCTAGCTTTGCCAAGTATAATCTTCGGGAAGGTTTTAATAAATTAATGGCGTCCGAAGCAAGAGAAAAGTTTAAGATAAATAAGGTAAAATTGTGATAAATAATAATTTTTGCATGCGAGGCCAAACTACCAACTCGCATTGTCTTAATGAATTTTGTTGTTGCACAGAAACAAGCTCGGAGGGTTTATGAAATATTGCGATTGAGAGCTACGGACTCGTCCAACGAATTCGATTATCGCGATTACCGACTGGACGTGAAAAAGAGACTCAACATACCATACAAGCGAGAACAAAATGACTTGAAAAAATTGGAGGCTGCTCTGAAAAGTAACGATAAACGCCCTGGCGTCAGCCTCCCCATACAGGAGCAGCGTATGCAGATCCTCGACAAGGAATATCGTGCTCTGGAGGAGAAATATAAGAAGGTCATTAAGAGGCTCGATAAGACGTCCGATTGATTGGAACGTTGAGTTGGAGCGTCCAGAAAAGAAAAAAGGAAGGAGAGAGAAAAAAAAAACGAAAGAAAATCGTGCCTCGAGCACGTCATCTATTTTTCTATTATTTAGTAATATATTTTAGTTTATCATTACTTCTATCTTATAAATTTCCATTCAATAAGGAATGAAACTATTTTGCTTTCGTTCCGTCTTTTTAAAAGAAAAAAACAAAAAAATGCCTGCGTCCGCATTATTTTACCAAATAGGAAATTGTTTGTTTGTTTTTTTTTGCGCGGAGCGTTTGAGAAAAAAAGACGAAAAAAAAAAAGAAAAGAAAATAAATTGAAAAAAAAACAGAAAGCAGAGAGAGAGAGAGGAAACACTGGTTCTCGCAGCCGACAATTGTGCTGGTCATTTGATAAGAAGTCTTTCGGTGATTATCTTTTTAAAAAAATAATTATTAATTAATAAATGTTATTGCGATATTCAAAAGTGTAAATACCCATTGTATTCCATAATTAAAATAAAAAAGGAGGAAAAAAAAAAAACAACAAAATATACAATAAAATAAAGAGAGAATTGCACATTTAACCGGTCCCTCATTGCCCTCGCATTCATCTCATCAAATAGCAACAACGACGCGCAAAATAAACGACAATTAATCGCGGCTAATTAGCTTTTCGAATAAATAATATGTCTGGCGCGCGATCCTCGGGTGGGAAGTTAAATATTTGCGACTGGCGAAGTTAATTGCCAGCCAATCCATTGCACGTAAATCCAACGACGCAAGTAGAAAAACGAACGGCTTGCGATACTTTCAAAACCATTTGCAAGCAGGTATATTTCAAAGAAATAGAACAACCAGAGGCCTTATCGTTGTGATCGGGAAATAATGGGCCCGCGGGGTCAGCCGCAAGCGAGGAAAAATAGCCGAGGGCCCGATATATACCTACGTCGTGCGCACGCAAGGTCGCAGGGACAAAGCCCGGGGCCGTCGCCGATGGGTGTGGGGGGTTGGCGGGGGGAGGGCTAAAGGGTATTAATATCGGCAAGCGTCGAGTGAATTGAAAAGACGCAGCTTTCCATCCGCCCATTCGCCGTCCCTTAATTACATCGGGAAAGTGTCAATCCGTCGGCGAGTGCTCGCGCTTAGCTCGCTCGCACGTCCGTCCGCACCTGCACCGACCGGACCAGGTATACGGGACCCCACGGTGGTGGTGGTGGTGGCGGCGGCGGCGGAGACGGCGACGACGGCCTGGAAAAATAAGTGCGGCTAATGACGTGAGCTTGGGAAATAGCTCGGCCCTCCACTATACTCGACGCAGCCCATTCGAAGAAATGGCCCAAGAGGCTACGAGTGCGCGCGCGAAAGCTCGCGCCGGCTAAACGCACTCTCTCTCTCTCTCTCCTCCTCCTCCTCCTCCTATTCCTCCTACTACTACTACCCGTCCACGTCCTCCCGCCGACCCGACTCCCCCTCCCCCCCTCGCTCGCTCGCTCGCTCCGTCTCTCTCAGTTTTTCCCTCAGCGCGTTTCGTCCTCGGGTTTCCCAGAAGGTCAACGAAGGTCCGCGGAGCGGAATATGACGGTGAGCGCAGGTATTATAACGGCGCGCATCGACGACGTCTACACGTGGGATTCGCGAAATTTTGACTGTCCGTATAAGGCGATCGTTGGGGGTGGGGTGGGAGGGAGGTAGAGGCCCGGAACTCGGTCCTTTTCTCTCTCTCCGGCTCGAGGGAAAGCTTGGTGTGGCAGCACCAATGAGGTGGTAGCGCGCGACTTTTGTCGCTTAGTCCTTACCGACTCGGCAGCGCATCGCTAATACGCAAAAAGGACTTAAGCACCGAGGCCGGACTTTACCTTGGCCTTTTCTTTAAAGTTAACAATTAGAGGATTAAGGCTGGCGGCTCCCTCGTATTCCAGGTTCATACCTGCAGGTAATTAATCTTATTAATGTGCAGTCGTACGACTCCTAACCTACACGCACGGGCTTTTAATTGGAATTGTGAAAAGTTTTTGGAGGGAAAGCGCTACATATATATCACCTTTCTTATTTCTTCTACGTAGAATCCTTCCATTTTATTTTTCTCTACCTCAACGCTCAACCGTGCCACTCTATTTTAAAACAGTCATTATTCCGATAAATATGATAATATTCAAGAGTTGTATTGCCAGATCCTCGCTTTCCACTCGCTCCACCTTTTATTGCACGACAATAAACATATTCTCCTTTCCTTCTAATTGCTTTCAACATTTTTCACGCATTATTATCGACGTGAGAATGGCAAAGCACATTTGGCTTCGATTATTGCACTCTTTCAACGCCCGGTTATTACTATTACTATTATTGTTATTATTGTTATTAGTATTATTATTATTAGTAGTAGTGGTAAATGATACGTAGCATGTTGAATAGTTTATTCGATGAGATAAATTGGAATAAATATTTTGGTTAACCCTAAAAGAAAAAGTCACCTTCCCTGGGCCGTTCTTCCTTCGTCGGTCGAAAATCTATTCTGCCAATCGTATTGTTGAGCGATTGATTGCAGCGCTGATAATTATTATGCTTATCCGAGCATTTGTCATTATTATCGTTGGCCGCAAAAATGTTATATAAAGTTGGGAGCGATGGCAAAGTTATAGCGATTATTTCGCAAGCTCCATCGTGTTATTTGGATTATTATTACTGATTATTTTTAATCTCTGGCTACACGTTAGTTAGCCTCCCTGACCGCGTACGCTCACTTCTAACGATAGGAAATTCTAATGAATCGTTAATTTCGTTCCGCTAATCTGGCTAATTGGTTCGACCGATATGGATTATTTTAAAAACAAAGAGGAATAAGAAAAAAATATACCACAAGAGATAATCATACACGCTCAAATAATTACAATAATTCGTAACAACAATACCACCACCAACAGCAGCAACAACAACAACAACAACAACAACAACAATAGCAATAATAATTGTTTTTATAATAATTATTATTACTATCCTTTATTGTTGTCGTTATTATTATTTTGGACTTGTCGCATACGTTAATACACATCTTATAGCGTGATTTATACGAAAGCATTTTTCATTGCTGAAAAGTAAAAACATTATACGATAATAACAATTATTGTTATTATTATTATTATCGTTATTATCATTATTATTATCATTATTATAATTACAATTATTATCATTATTATTATCATTATTATTATCATTATTATTATCATTACAATTATTATCATTATTATTATCATTATTTATTACCATTATTATTACTATTATAATAATTATTATAATTATTGTTATCATTATCATTACAATTATTACCATTATTATTACTATTATAATTATCATCGTTATTATTATCATTATTATTTATTATTGAAATTGAATTTTCTGAATAAGAATATTAATGCGCGCGCGAAATAGATTGTTACGCGTATAAAAAAAAAATTATATAAATAAATAAAATGCAAATTAGGATGTGCAATAAGAGATTGAATGATATTTGCTAATGTATTTGCGAAAATACCGTATGACCGCACTGGCCGCTTCTTGTATATTTTTCTAGTCTATCATGTAATGGCTCGTACACCAGTATTTTCCGCTTAAACATCACGATAAAAGTATATAATAATAATTATAATGATAATAATATAATGATAATAATGTTATAAAATATAATCAAATACAGTGATTAAAGCGGATTATTAATTAGAAATTAATAATTAAATCATTATCATTATTAGACAATTTTGTTGTTGTATTTAAGCAAAAGAACGGAACAGTAAGTTTTATCAATATACGCAATATTCGGGGCATCACGCTCAAACGGTACTTTCGCAAATCGAAAAATTTACATTACCTGCTAATTAGCACCCGAGTTTTATTACACGGGCGTAACGCTTGCATTATTAATATTATCATTGAAAATATTGGAATTGAATTATTGGTTATCATTTCCCTCTGCCCCCTCAATGCTTGACGCTCGCATCTCGTTGACTTTCTATTTCATTCAATTCGCCGAACCACAAAAAACCTTTCGTTTGAGCAAACACTCGATTAATATCGAGCAATAATCATGCAATTTCGTCTGCCATTGCCAACAAATGCTAAAACCAATGGTCTTGTCGCTTGGAGGAAAAAAAAGATGGCACTTCCAGCAACAACATTTCTCGGTAGTAACAAACGGTACAAATCGCTCGCTCCATGCAACCGAGAATATTCATTCGCACAAACAACATTGCCGCCTAATTTCATATCTCGACCTACCCCCGACCATTTACAAGCCGATGCCAATCTTGCATTATCGAAATATCAAACCTCCACCTCCACGGGACTCTCCTCAAGCAAACGCGCCTCTTCCTCCCTCACGTCATACCCGCGACCCACGCAATGAATTAAAATGGCTGCGACACCTCCCCCGCTCCCTCCTCCACATAATATCGCCGGGGCAGTTGGTTCCTCGCAAGCAAGATTTTCTTGCATCGCGCGGGCCGAGCGACGCTGACCTGCCGCCTCCCGGCTTTCATAAACGCCACGTCAACTGGGCCCCGTGACCAGGCGATAATAATAATTCGCGGCCCGGCGGCTCCAGCCAAATGGCACCCTAAAAAGATTCCCTCGCCGAGACGGGGAAGCGAGGAGGAGACCGCCTGGGCCCGAGGGCAGGATCGCGGTTGCTCGGGACGGGCGTCCGCCCGCCCCCCCTGGCCCCAACGGACCCCATGGCTTTCGCGGCCACGTACATGGGCCGGCGGAGGGGCGACGCTCGGCCATAAAGTCGGGCGGGCGTCGGGAATCCGCGCGCTAAACAATCGCCACCAATAAATGCCGACGCCATAAACGGATAGGGCGAGAAGAGGTAGGGCCCCGCGTAGCGGCCCACAGCGGCCGTCGGCCAAGGGGTGCGTCCTTGGCTGCGCGATACTCGCCGACCAATCGCAGGGGCCCGCATCCACGTCGTGAGGAACGCGGCCGGCGGCGCTGGTGGGCTGGGGTAGGGTAAGTGGGAAAAGGGGGGGGAGACGGCGGGAGCCCGAGGGAGCCCGAGGGAGCTAGGGAGCGCGAGAGAGCGAGGGAGAGGGAGAGCGAGGGAGAGCGAGGGAGAGAGGGAGCGAGAGAGGGAGCGAGTGAGCGAGGCGGGGTGGAAAAAGCTCAACTTGGACGCGTCTCGTAGGGCTCTGGGATAGGTAGAGGCGTAGCAATCGGCGCGCAAGACGCGAGTGGAGGGGATCGCTGATTTAAGGGACCACCGCAACCGCGGTGGTTCACTCGAGTTCCGGTACCGGGCCCCTCAGCAGCCTCAGCGAGCCCTCCGACGCGTCCTCCGCGCCCCAAGTACGCACAGTTTCCCGATACCGGCTCCTTCTTCTGTATCTGTCGAGAGAGAGCCAGTGAGCAAGTAGCGGCCCGCTCAACATGATGGATAACACCGAAGTGCTTGACTTCAGCCTACGAAAGAGCATCGATAGCGAGGATCAGCAGCATCAGCAGCAGCAGGCTTCGGTGGTCGAGGCCAAGGAAGAGCTCGACAAGGAGCAGCAGGATCAGCCCCAGCAGCAGCGGACCGGCAAGCGGCTGCAGCGGATGCGTCCGGCCGACGAGAAGCTGAGGGCGATCGAGCGGATCCGCTCCGGGGAGAGCAAAGCCTCGGTGGCCCGTGACATCAACGTGCCCGAGTCGACGATACGGGGCTGGTGCAAGTCCGAGACCGCCATAAGACGCTGCCTGCAAATGAAGTCGCCCTACGATAGTGAGGCCTACTCACCAGCATCCAGTAATAGCTCGGTCACCGAGACCAGCCACGTTGTCGACATGCCTGGTTCGTATATCCTCGATGCTTCTTCATTGGCAATTTCGTGAATTCGCTCGCTTTTGGACTCTTGGGGATGCGGCTCGTGGTGGTGCGCTTGCATTGGACTTGGGCCAGCTCGGGAGGCGAGTGCCGCCCGGACTTGCCCAAGTGGTTGCCGCGATATACGTTCACTTTCTTTTCATATGCTCATTGTGATCTCGGCAAGAGTTTTATTTTTGTTTTGTTATAACGAGGCCCCGTCCCTCCTGTGCGGGTGCACTTCACATCACAGTGTCCAATTCACGAAATTGCGATTGTTTAAGCGTACGGGCGTTTCATGTCGGTTCGAGTCGCGCGCGCGCGTGTGCACGGCAATTTAACCGTAAGTGAGGGGAACGCGAGCGTAAAGGTAGCAGCGCAGCGCAAAAAGTTGGTGTCGTTGGCTCATTTTGAATTTGCAAATGCGCGCGGTGGTGGATGAGGCGTACAACAATTGCGATGATAATAACGATGATAATAATCGGTCGGCCGTGAAACGATATTGATGAAACGCCCTTAGGCGCGCGGGCGTGCGTGCCCGATAGACGCAGTCGACAACGTGAGGCTAGGGCGGCAAGTTTTTTTTAACAGCGCTCTCTCTTTTTGTCATCAGGTTTGATTGGGAACTCGAGCGACGAGGAGAACAACCCGCAGCGCGAGCAGAGAAAGTCCGCGAAGAAACAGAAGCTCGAGGCTGGTGGACGGCCGGAGGCGGCCCTCGCGACCAACCCCGAGCAGAACCCGAGCAACAGCGAGCCCAAGGCCTCCTCCGAGTTGCTATGGAACTGGCTGATGTTCAACCAGCGGCTCCTTAATCAGCAGCTGATGCCGCTGCTGCCGAGCGGCCAGATGGCCGACTACAAGGACGCGGCGGGGGTGGCGGCCTCGGCGGCGGCGGCTGCTGCGGCTGCGGCGTCGACGACGCTGCCGATGCCACTGATCGACCAGGGTCCCGAGTCGGAGAAGCCGAAGAACGCGGACGAGGCCATAGCGCACGGTGAGAAGTTCCTAAAGTGGCTCGAGGACTGCAACGACCCCTCGGTCACGAGATTCAAGGTGATGCAGCTGAAGCAGCTCCTCGGCAATCTGAAGGCGTCGAGGAAGTAAGAAGTAAGAGTGGATGGCTGACGATGCCGATTTTTTTTTTCTTCTTTTTTTTTTATCAATTTTTATTCCTGCCGTTCCTCGATAAGCCCATTTTTCAATGTTAACGATGTTCATTGTGTGATATACTCATGTGATAGGGATTGGATTGGAAATGCTAAGAGTACCGACGAATCTTTTTTTTTTTACCGCTACTTTAGCGCCTTCGTTGTATATAGAATTTTCTGTACTAAAGAATAATACGTGCTTTATTGAACGTGACTTTTTGAAAAACTTTTTACTATTATTTTATGATTTTATTTAATTTATTATTTAATGATTGTCAAACTGTGATTGGGGAAGGGAATTGCAATTTACTTACGTAGCGGCAATATTTATATGGAAATACATTGACAATTTCACCGAATTGGCACGCGCATTATCAATAAGCTCTTAGGAAGCGGGATATTTATCTTTTTTACTTATTTAAACTTTACGTAAATTCGCTTAATTCTATTTAATTTTCTTAAACTATTTAATTCTCTTTACGTTCTTGTCCATTGGCTAATGCACGTTGAAGAGAGGCCAATATAAATTGTCGCGACAGCAGGTCGCATTTTATTTATTTGTTAGCTTTGCTCGCTGACAACAGTGGGGCCAATTTGCCTCGAAATATCCAATGTAAAATACCTTTAGAGTAAGTTTTGATAAAAAGGGGCGAGCGTAATTTATTAATTGCAGTAGACGTACCTGAGATTTGACGATACTCAATTGCTGATCAAGCATTGGTTGCTTATAGTACAAATGTTACGAGAAACTTGCTCTACGAGCTTACGATTGTAAATAATTTATCATCTCTTTTTTTTTTTTTTGTTCGGTTCTACGAAATATTGACATCGACTGTACTGTTATTAGCTCTAGTACCTGTACAAATAGTACGTTTTTAATGTACATGTTAATTTTAGCAAATAAATACCGTAAACTTTATAATAATAATATTATGTGCTTATTATTTTTTTTTTTGGCTCTTTTTATCTTTATTTCTGGTCCACATTCTCGTCCGATGTTATTTATTTGTTAAATTTACTTGTTTTTATTGCGATTTAGATGCTTACACGCGCGCTAAATAACTCTGTGTATGTATATATATATATTATTGTTAGCATGTAAGCGTTAGGAAGAATATAAATCGAAGGAGGAATAATTTGAAAGGGAAGATTACGATTGTATTGCATTTCATTGTAATTTTCTTTTTAAGTAGAAAGCCAATTGTTGGCCAGTGTCATTAAACACTACGGACAATGCAGTATTATGTTGAATTTAATTTTAAGTTTATCTTTCCTGATTGGGTAAGGTTAGACAAAATTCACTTGTATTATACGAAGATGTAAACTCTTGCTATTTTCCGCCGAAAAAACAATGTAAAGTTTATCAATAAATTCGAAGCGAAAATTTTATTACTCGAATGTTGTTGTCTTTTGTGTTTTAAAGCATAAGAATCAATCTTTACGCAATTATTGTAATGACACTACTTTAATTCAATAAACTCTTCCATGACAAATATCAATTATTTATTTATTTATTTATTTAATTCCTTATCCTCGGCAATATATGCAATTTATCGAAAGCTTGTTTTTCTCTCTCTTTTTTTGTTCTTTTAAATCCGTAACGAAGTATTACCGATTTTAATGTAAAGTATTTAAATTATTAAAGGTATCGCGTCTCTTATATACCTGACATTCCATATTAATATCAATGATATTGCAAATAAATATCACTTAAAAAAATATATGTAATAATATCGGAAAGACCTCTGATAAAGCTACACTTGCTAGTAATTTATTAAAGTAGCCAATGCATTTGTTTTATATTGCAATAAAAAAAAAAAAATTATACGCCATTCGCATGAATTTCTGAGAGACATTTTAGGATTCTTGGATTGCATTTCATTTTCAAATTCTATTCTGTCGTTTATTTCAGCAATTAGGCACAACTTTTAGCACACGCGAGACATTATTAAAGGAAATCAATTAGATTTGATCTTTGGTGACTCGAAAGATTAAAAGTCTTGGGATTAAGCGCGCGACTACGGATTGACAAAAAAATTGAAGTTTCGCGTGGCAATTCGACATATCATGCACTTGATAATCTCTTTCATTTGACGCGTTGATAAGGGCAGAAAAGCCTGTTTATAGTTTGTTGTTACGTTGGTCTTTTAACAATAAGATGGGAATAAGATGGCCTGCTATAAATTGGAGTTGGAACGGTTGGCATGGCGAGTCGTGCGTTAGCTAATCAATATCTTAAGCTCATATTCATCGACTGTTGACAATGTGCATCTGCCTAGGTCCCGCGAAATCCGGAAAGACTCTTCTCTTGAAGAATCTCTGTGGCGAGATAATAGACGAAGCCAATTCCACCGCTCCAACAAATGGCATGAATCTTTACAACGTTCGCAACTCTGACGGTCGTTTCGAATTGGTAATTCGGGAAATTGGCGGCGAAATGATATCCATTTGGAGGCATCACTTCCAGAGGGTAGGGTAATGTCTTTAAGAATTACGCGAAAGCACACGAAAACGTTGTTAAGGATTTTCACCTTCTAGTCGACCAAGCTTATTGAATCCCTTTCTTATTCAACGCGATGAGACGAATTGTCGATTGTTATATTGGAACAAGAGTCGTCGGTTTATTAAATTATATTCAATATGGCTAATTGTCACTCGTTAATTGCCGAGTTTACTAATGGTAAATTTTGTCCCTTCATCCGGCCTTGTATAAATGCATAAATCCAATAAACAATAGAGAGAGAGAGAGAGAGAGAAAGGAGGTAAATAATCAAGTCCCGTGGTGCTTCTCTCCAACACGTCACTTGCAATGTATACAAGAGTGCATTTCATTTTAAACTCTTTATTGTAAAATTAATAAGAATTTCGGATTTTTATTTTACAGATATTCAAAGTCATTTATGTAATAGATACCAGTAACTTGTGTCAAATAAGCGCTGCGGGAATTTTGCTTTACTCGTTGCTAGTGGAGCCGAAGCTCGAGCGAGCGAGATTCGCCCTGATTTTAACAAAGATGGATCTGTCTTATCGGCAAATGAGAAACGAGGCGCTGCTGATGCTGCATCTCTCTCGACTGCAAAGGGAAGTGCGACAAGAGATCACAGTCATCGAAACCAGTGGAGTTACGGGTCAGGGGATTGACAAACTTAGGGATTGGATCTTTGATCCCATAACTTTAGCAAACGCGACTCCTCGATAAATTGGAAGCTTTTTGAACCTGAGGTTGTTAATATTTTTTTCACAATCTGTATTTCCATGTAAATCATTCATTTCGTCTAATATACACGCAATAAAATTAAAAAATCTCCTTGTCATGAGATCTTATAATTTACATTGACCGTACAAAGATACAAATGTTACTTTATTCCACAAAGTGTAAAAATGTTGATTTGTAAATTACCTCTCAATCATGTTTTAGTTATGAATTAATTCTAATTAACATGTAGCATGACGTTACGCTTGGCTCTTACATATTTACATAACTCGGATGTAGTTTGATGCGAGGACTGCACTCAATGATTATCTTATGTGATTGCACTTAGGCACTCGAATTCAATAAATATCCTCGTTATATATTTTACCACAAAGTTATACAATTCTTGAGAAATTAGTAAAAAATATTGAAAAATTGCAGCTTAATGTATCCTTGTAAGATCCTCGACGATCTTCACTAAATCATCGACAGTCGCTTCTTTCTTCATTCCAGTACCGTCATCAATCTGAAATGGCAATGAAAGTTTTTTTAGCTAGAGCGCAAAACAATTGACAGTCTTATAAGGCAGAAGGCGCAACTTACGACTAAACCCATCACGACTTCGGCCATCTTCTCGAGATTTAAATCTAAAAAGCTTTCAACCAAGTCCCCATCGATGAATCCCTCGCATTGCTCAATTTTCAGATCGGTATTGAAACTTCTCCAAAAATTGTGCTCAATTTTACCCACACTTTTTATGACAGATGTCAGCCTATCTTCTAAATTACGAAGGAATTCATAAAATGTCGATGGGATCTGCGTAACCAAACCAATAGCACCACTTACTGTTCCAAAAAGAACACAGCCATGGGTCGGTGTGCTCGACTCGCCCAAGTGCTGCATGACTAAGGAGCCATGTCTAAAAACATTCACCATGTCGCCCAAATGAAATTGTCCGACTTCTTGCATTTGCTGTCTTTCTTCCTCGGAGGTAGCAGCGCTGTGGCGAGAAGCAATGCTCAATCAATACGAGTGGCTTACGCTATTTTATAATGTTATATAACAATAATAAGAGCTTCCAAGGATTACCTATCTTTCTGACAGACAAACAGATTAAAGCAATTCTCAGCCCCCAAGAACGTCTCGTCGTCTAATATCTCTATGGCAATCATCCAATTGGGATTGTAATCTCTGGCTATTTCCTCGAAGCTACCTTCCATCGTTTTGTATTGCAGCAACGTTACGGATCTCATCAAGTCACCCACCAGTACAAAGTCACCTTTCGTTTTCAAATACAAGGCTATTATATTATTAAAATGACTGCATTCTAACCTCAGCTCCTTTTCCGCTGTCCACTCAAACAACCTCACCGTACTATTAATACTAGCCAAAAGCTTCCCATTAAATTCCACCAACGAGTAACACGAGCCTTTTATTTCTTTTTCCGCAACCTGTAAAATAGTTTCAAATCGCTCCATTAGCTTACGTCTCTTACTTCCCTCCCCTACTCTGGCATAAAATTATCTCACTTGCGACAATTTTCCATCCTTCCAATGGTACAGCAATATTCTGCCCATTTTAGGCTCCGTGTCGTCAGGATTAAACAGCGCAGTGCCAACAATAAAGTACGGGGTCGGGTCTTCGCCTAGTTTTGTCGATATTAGAGACATTGCATATTCGGTGGGCATTAAAGTATGTGCGTGAAGTACTTCGAAGGTGTGCTGATCGACAATTAGTAGATTGTGTACTTCGACCTCTTGGCCAATGTCGCTGACAGTGTTGGTGGGCTTATTGTGAGTGGCAATGTGGCTGCTGTTTGACACGGATGCCGCTTGCGTAGAAGCCGAGGGCCTCACAATGTTAACGCCATTACTCTCTTGAATATCGACGCGCATCGTGATCACTCCAAAGGTTTGAGTGGCTTCCTGATAAGCGATCCTTCTTGGCGACTCGCCCAACGGTACCGTTCTTATGTGAAGCTTCTGTATCTCATCTATAGTTCCAATCGTAACTGTAAAACAGGTCAATGTAGCGGACAAATTTCAATGAAAAAGACAAGAGAACACTCCACCATTGTAATAATAACAATTAAGCGTTTAACAATTAAATTAGTTTAATAAAGATTATTTTTGCTTACCAATACTGTCGGTCGCAAGAGCTAAGCTGTCCGAGTATGACTCTGCGTTCAAGGAGCACATGTGATTGACTTCCTTTAAATTTACATTGCTGAAGACGAGCTTGTGATTGGAACTGTAAATGACGGTGGGCCTGTCCGAGCAGGCAAAGACGTTCGTTGTTGAGAGGGATCTGAATGTTCGCAGAACCGTGGGTTGCGTGCCAAGAGTGACTTTCTTCTTATCAGCGAGCATGCCATTTTGCTTATTTAACGTGAAGTAGTACATGCTGCCGTCGCCCAGTGCACACAGCAGGTACGTGTGATCCTCGAAGCACGTCATTAATATGGATCTGGGTATTATTTCACCACCGAGCAACTCTTTCGTTATCTCTTCGAGCTTGGGCAGAGTTAGTATGCGAACGGATATGTCGGTCCACAAGCCAACGGCAACTAGCTTCGCCTCGCTGTTCCCATCCAACGGCGATATATCCAGACAAGCGACCTCGTGCTGGAGAGTCGTGAAGCCCTTCGATATTATTTGATTGCCATTAATTTCCAAGTAAAAGAGGTCGTTGCCAGTGGCGCAAAGTACCTGCGTGCCATTGCACGCGACCACGCTGATGGTCCTTTTATTGTCTGGCTCCCATTCGGAGAGGACGGTCTTGCTTTCATTGGAAATGAGTCGCGCGGATATGGGCGTTATTTGAATGATAATGTCGTTGGTGACGTTGCCCGTGTGAAAGGTCTGCTCGTCGGCGACGAAGCCTGGTATATCCGTCTCTTCCACCTCCTCCCCGTTTAGCATTAATATTCTCGTTTGGCCAACAAACGACAAAACCAAAGTGTTATCAAAATTACCACCTCCCACTTTCAACGCCCACATCCCTTTTATTCCCGGCAGATCAATACTTGCGTGCTCTTGTATTCCAATGCCGTTCCTAATGATTCGCAACGAGCCTTCTTTAAAGGCTCCCGAGCACGTGACTATTTGCCCTTGTCCCTGCCTTTCAAGATCCACAACGGCCATATCGACAATTGGGGCAAGATTCGTGAACGTTTCCATAGGAACGCAATAGGATCCATTCTCATCTGCTTTGGTAATTAATTTTATTAATTGCGAATCACCTAAACGACTGCCAATGAATATTACCCCGTTATCCAGGTAGGTTATGCATTCTGAAATACTGACTTCTCCGAGTAATTCTACTTTCAAATCTTTGACCACCAATGAACCGTCCGCTTTCTTATCTTGCTCCAAAAATAACATAAACAGATGCCCAGCCATGTCTCCCAATAGATAGCGAAGTCCTTGATTGTCAACTTTGGCATAACAAGTGATTGTGCTCTGTTTAATAATTGGCGGCACGACCGTTACGTAAGTGGTGCCGTCGTGATACAAAATACTTTCCTGGCCTATTATAATAGCTCCGCATATTGGCGACGGTACCGGAATCACCATCATCGCCTCGCGCTCTACATTATCCTGCCTCCAAGGAATTTTCACAAATTCTTTGTCTCTTAGCGAGATTTCGTGCGTCTTTACGTGCCTCCCATTAATGTCTTGATGGATTAAAATTAAGGTTGGATTTGTACATCCGTGCAGAAAATTGACATCTTGGACCTGCGAGTGTCATTTGAGCCGGAAACAAGAGAGAGAGGAGAGAGAAGAGAGAAGAGAGAAGAGAGAGAGAGAGAGAGAGAGAGAAAAATCATTAAAAATTAGAGACAACGAATAGGCAGTGGGCTAATGTTAATTTATCAAAATATTTATATGGCTTGCTTCTGAATTACATTTTGCTCGTCCATGCGTATCGAGGATGCCTTTAATTCTGGGTTATCTTTATCGAGTGGGATAATTTTGAATAGACCATCGTACAGTCTTAAGCCTATGACTCTGGCTTTTGGATCAATTACAGCTTTGATTCCCGTTTCCGACGCCTTACCAATCCTGTCTGCCACATTGCCGTGAGCTTTTGTGATTATTTCAATGTCCTCTCCCTCCCCAATGCACTCCAAAATCATTGCATTGTACCGCGTCGTTAACAAAAAGAGAAGATCCTTTTTCTCGTGCTAAAAAAAAATCACGTGTGCCATTCAATGTCCTGGGTGGCTAATTAACAGTGCTACGAGGAAGTGCAATTATTCCGCGGAAACTCACTTGTGGCCTGAAAAATTTGACTACTGCAATTTTGCCATAAATACCAACTTCTTTGAGTGGTCGGAGGCCCTCGGGTGTTACGAGATAAATTTCGAGTCTCATGTTCTTGGCCAGAATCAAATTGAGGTCCGTGGAGGATGTAAAGTTGCCTTGTTAAACAGACAGATAATGTTTAATTGTCATAGAATTGAAAATAGAGTTGGCAGTCTCTTAAAATAGCGAAAGGTTAACTTACCGGTCACGCATGCCGTAACTGCGGTTGGCTTGTGAGCCGTTACTACATAATGATGTGCCATTGTTTTCATTATATTACTCCTAAATAATATTAAAATACCATCGAACAAACCCCAACGTAATCTCGTGATTAATTGCTCTCGCTCGCCACAAAACCGAATCGAAAGGCCGACTTTTGTACTCGTCGTGCTTTTTGTTTCCCTCGGACCGAAGTTAACGCCGGTTCGACGAAACTCGCAATTAAAATATTTCCGACTCCAGCGGCAGCGGCGGCAGCAGCAGCAGCAGCAGCAGCCAAGCCACCTGAACATGCCAACTCTCGATTTATTTAATTAACAAACTCGATTCCCCGTCGGGATATTTCATGCCGACAGCTACCGTTAATTCGTTAAAGCTCCGATTTCATTACGATTAGTCGTCAATTCGGTGTGGCGAAGTCTTTGATTTACGTTAGCCTACCATGAATATTATTTTTAGGAAAATGTCCCGATAATTGCGCTGACACACAGTAGGTATGGGACAAGTCTTACTTTCTGCCTTATAATATTTTAATCTTTTGCAAGTACTTGCAGCGAGGAAGCGATTACAACATTCTAAATCTTTTATTGTTTCGAATCTTTGGCGTTTAGAATAAGGGGGGGTGGGGGCGGCCGCTTTTAATGCTTAATTACTTACAATTTCACATAAAAATGCAACGGACATTTATTTAAAAATACAAGGCTTCTTTATATTTGACCTTCTTTATGTTTATTTACTTAATAAGATTTTGTAATGATGATCTATATATAAAGATTGTGTTACGTGAAATAAGAGCCAGTACAACAATGTCATATTCAATACTTGACAAATACGGTGATAATCGATAAATATCTCTCTCGACGTACACTTTGACAATTTCGTTCGATTAAATTTCTAAAGGATAATAGTAATAAATAATCTAATTTTCCAGCTAAGGCGACTTGAGAGAGGCACAATGAGTGTGTCCAATATACCAATTTTGTTTGAACGATTTTCTGATTATATGCAGCATGATTGCCGAGGAGTAGAGGTAATTCTTCTATTTTCCTTAATGACTTTAAAAATTCTGCCCAGTAGTAATAATTTTGTTTTTATCGATAGATATTTACATATGGAGTCGCTTGCGCTGGCTTATTGACTGCGTTCTACAAAGTAAGACCGGTAGGTGGTTTTTTTTTTTTAAAAAATACAATGTAATAATTATAAAAAATGATTGATGTTATTTCTTAGGAAGGGATGAGGTATTGCAATTTGTCTAATGTCGTCTATTACAGTTTTCCAGATTCACTAATCCAAACAAAGTGCCTCAATTTTTTTTTACAAAAAATATTTTATTAGAAGGTACAGTAAAAAATATTGAATTTAACGAAACACCATTTCTCGTGGTTGATCATAAGCCACTGATTTTCTTACCAAAAGTAAATAAAGACTATTTACCTGTTAAAATTGCTGGGGTCAACATAACCAACAATGGTTCGTAGAATGCGCCTATACATGATAAAATACACAGCCATAAATGCGCACCCACGCATATAAATATATGTACTGTGTATTTAAAATATTTTACTTTGAAATTTAGGCTTCAGTTGGTTGCACTCAATCGTTAAAGGAAAGGAAATTACATTTTTACCAATTTCTAGAGATAGCAAATTTCTGACGTGTATAGTAACGGTGCTGGAGAAAAATAAGGTAATTTAATGACAACAATTTATAAATGTTTCCTTATTAAAATCTATGATATAGAAATTTCTGTCTTTTGCCTTATAGGGATCTTTGTGTCCAGCGAAAGAGTTAATTAAAATAGGATTCGGAACCGTTGAAGAATTGCCTAGTTCAGTGACTAATAAGAAGGCAGAAATTTACCAAAAATCTTTAAAATTTACTCAACAATGGGCAGAGCACCAGAGAAATGGGATTTGGCAAGAAAAGATCTCTCTAACGTTTGCGTGGAAACTTAAAAATTTTCTAAAACAGCAATTAAAATCAAGGCTTCCAATATATTTAGTCAAATATTTTAACATTTAAGTTGGTTTACATTGTATGTAAATTAATGTAATATATTGTGTATACAGAGTATTGTGGAATTAAACTTTTTATATTAATTTTTTTTTTTAATCATTTATCATTCACTTGAGGTGTAAAAGTCAGTTCAAAATAAGTTGTAGAAATGATAAAAGATTTTTTACCGCTCAGTATTAAAAATGCAGTATTGAAAAAGTTTAGCACATATAATCCAAATCAAATGGATATCATTTTATTATAATTTTTATAAAGACTATTTAAATGGAACAATATTCAAAATTATATCGTTCGATATGTTTGTCTGTTTTTCTTCTGTTTATTCTATTCATTTTTGTCTAAAGATTCAAAGTAACAAGCGATCCAAGATATTTAAATACACGACAATACAATCGCTCAATGGCTTATGCTTAATGTATGATTTATGCCTTATTTGTGAATGGACTGATACAATAATTCATAAATTGAACATAATTTATTGAAGCAAGCATTACAAAAGTTTATCCAGCTACGTTTGTATTATAAGCTTGCACACATGTATTTCAAATACATGCAATATATGTAAATTATATATTTTCCAGGACTCACGGATAACGTGGACATATTCATAAAAGTACATAATAATTAATTTTTGAGGTAATAAGCAGAATAACGTCACTTATATATATTTATAAATCATCCTTTATTGTTTTACAATGAAATATACAGATGGATGCGACTAGGTAATTAACGAGGTTGTGGATGAAATATTTCATCCCTTCGCTTCGCAATTTTCTCAAAGACTGACAGTAGTAATTGAGTTTCATTAGGTGCTTAGCAATTTTTTCTAACCGATTCAGACATTATTGAAGTAAATTTTGTTGCGCACCACAGTCACTGTAATTAATCACGCGTATTTCATCTATGAGAAGTACAAGTCTCTTTGATTGGCATTTTAAAGAACCGAAAACGAGTGTTCCATTTAGAATTAACACTTTCATTTATAAATACATACATATACATATGCATATGCATGTATATATGTATATATATATATGTTTCAAACGTCTCGAAGTAGCCGCGGTATGTCAGAGAACAGATAAATGAAAAATCGTGATTGTAGCATTAGTCTGTATTGGAAGAATTTATAGTATAATTTTAATATACTAAGATTAGCGCGATTATCGCGTGATAATATCATGATAATGCTCACTAGCTGATTTAGCAATGTATTTTGTACAGCTCGAGGGACCTGGCAAGCCTCGTTCGACCCCATATATTCACCCAGGTTTTCGTCATTAAAAAAGAAAAAAAACGGAATAAGCTTGTCCTCGATTAAGAAGCCGTCGATTGGCTACAATTGGCTACATTTTCGGGGTAAAGTGTGAGTTTTGTGGCTCTGCGAGAAATGTACAAACTTCAAGTCTGCTTTGATCGGAACTTATTCATCTCTTCCTCTTCCCATCTATATTTGGACTTCTTTCAACTATAGTAATAAAGTACAATTAATCAACGTTTTAATATTTTACATTTTGCTACGATTGAATAACAGCATCGATAATTTATAAATTTCTACCAAACATAAAACGAAACTCGTTAATACGCAACTTTACAAGCAGCAAGTTTTTACTCTTTCTCCCACCTTAATTGTTTCTTATACTTAGTATTTTATTTATACACAATAAATATGTTTATTTTTCCTTTACCCGCCATTGCACAGTCAATTCTAATGCAATTAATTGCTTTCTCTGTTTGATTCATCGCCGCCAAAATAACACATCAATCACGCATTTGAGCGCGCTATCAGCGAAGCAAGACTTTCGCTCAACTTTACCGCTTTACTTTCTCATGTAATCATAAATTGGATATCCGCAGTATGCCCCAGGCTCCCGCATTTCACGCAACTCAATTCGTCGATTTTTCACTGCATCGCATTACAAGTGCTCGTAGTGAAATTAATGTCGACCATTCGCTTAAATTGCACACACGCGAAGATAAATCACCATCGATGCACACTAAACAGTCGAGAAGAAAACGACGAATTTTCGTTCAATGCGATACATGTGCCCCCCCCCACCTCGCCCCCCCCGCCAATTCGATATTAGAAAACGATCGTTACGCGAGGAGTAATAAACCTCATCTCCTCTCTTCTCTCACTCTCCCTCTTCGTGCACGGCTGCTCGAGGGCACATCGTCCCTTACTATAATAACGGACGATTCCCGCATATCGTCCAAGTGCGCGCGCGAGAGGGAGAGAGGGAGATAAGTAATAACGGGAGCAGGCGCCAGTTGATCCATTAGCGTCGCGAAACGACCGCTTCATCGCATCTAATAACGAATGCCTCGCACATGGAGCGACGAGGCGAGACTTAATCGAGTTCTCGCTCGTGCGCACAGGCTCTGTACAGGTAGCCGGAGATCGGCAATTAGGTTCACGTGGGTCGCCTACTGTGCCTCCGCCGCAGCTGCCGCGAAAGTCGCGATGAGAGTCCGCCTGGCCCTCGTCCTCCCCCGCCTAAAACTGCGACTCGAGTATCGCGTCCTGGGAGTCGACGAAGGTCACGCGTTTCGCGCGCGCGACGGTGCCCTCAGGAGGCGACCACTAATGCTATACGCTGATCTCTTGGATCTGGACGCGTTTCTTGACGCTCCCGCTGCCCGTGCTCAGCGAGCTCGAGGTCCTCTGGGGCGGCCGAGGCGGCATCGCGTGCTCCTTCCTCCCGCTCCCCGCCCGGCACAGGCTCTCCCCCTTGGCCCGGTTGCGCTCCACTTGCTCCTGCCTGTTCACCTCCATCATCTGCTCCTGCAATTCATCCGTCAATTAGGACACGAGGGCGGCCACTGGGATTCTTACATATATTACAATAGCCCAGGCCTATTCTTATTCAAGCTCCTGGCTATTTCGCGCCACCTTATTAGCATTCGAAAGTAAATTTTGACACGAAACGCTAGGACATCCTTCTCTTCCTTTGTTTTTTAAGGGACGAGCAAAGTGGACTGACCGTCCTCTAATATCAAAAAATATCAAAAAAGCCCATTGACAAACGGCTGCCAACGTGACAGTTTACGATCTATTAAAGTGGGGCCGCGGTACGAACCTGGATGGAGGAGGGGCTCTTGGGGAGGGTCGTGTAGCAGGGCGGCGCCTCCTGTGACGAGGTCGGGATGTCCTGGGACTTCATGGCGGACCTGCAGCTCATCGGGAGACTCTCCTGGCCGTTGTTCGAGGCGCAGGCCATCGCCGCGCGCTTCTTGTCGCGGTCGCGCTGGTAGTAGATACCCGCGAAGATGAGCATGTTGAGGACGAGGAGGATGCAGCCGACGCCGACGGTGATGGCCAGGGCCGTGGTCGTGCTGTAGTAGTGGCGGGAGGCCAGCCGCTGGAGCTGCTCCGCGTCGTCCTTGGCCTTGTCGAGGATGTTTGGCGTGCCGGCTGCGGCGAGGATGGTGTTCTCCTCGGGGGGCGTGGTGCACGCAGTCGTCGTGGAGGTGCTCATGTGCGTCGTGCTCGGCAGTGGTATGGGTATGTAGGACTCGTCGCGCACTGCGCCTGTTTAAGCAGATTCGAGCGTGTTTAGCGAATGCCGAGGTTGCGCAGAGACTAGATGCCTGGGGATCTCGCTGGTAATCTCTGGATATATTGGAAGTTTGTGAAGTTGGACTTGAGGGGGGAGGTCGGGTGATGAGATTGCATTTGGTGGCTGTGAGGATGATTGTGTTGTCAGGTTGTAATTGAAGAATCTGCCTTTTATGGCAGAAATTCGATAATCCGAGTTAAATGTTGCTTAGCATTATTTTTAATCTCTTAAGGTTCCACACCTGTGGAGCCATAAAGGTGACCGAAGATTTTGCAATTCGCGGAACTCAGTAACCAGGATTTATACATGTGTTTGAATATCCAAAAATATTACAACATCGCACACAAGTATTTCTGTTCTAATACAATTGAGCGTAATTTCATACATCATTCAACTTTTAGTGAATTATTATTAATTATTAGAATTCTACTGCCGAGGAACAAAAAGGGATGGCCGATTATGGCGAAGATGGGCCTCCATTGAGGAGGAATATTACTGATTCGCAAGCCGCATCTTTTGATTTCAATGTCGATGCGTTGTGGGAAATTGCAGATTCCGACAATATTGCACGAATAATTTTTTCTACTTTTTTTTTTTTTAAAAAAGACATTCCGATTATTGTATATTAAACCATATTTGTTGTTGTTGTTGTTGTTACGTCTACAGCATTATTTCGAACGCAATTTATAATAATAATTATTGCATTGGTCTATTTGAGAGATATTCGTTTTGCTCGTTGCATAATAATGCACATGTACGACTGACTGATGTATAAATAGAAATGTCTGAAAGGCCTGACATCGCCTCATATTGAGGTCACGTATTGCAAGTTATTTTGAATACGTGGAAAGAGCAAAAATATACACAATACATATTTAATCTTAGCGTGGATTAAAGAAATGCTTATTGTAAAAGTGGAATTAAGCATTGATTTGCGAATTAAATTTCGCTATGCAATGTTTGCTTCGTTTGAACAATTCTATCAATAAATTTAACGGTAGAACGTGAGACGTAATATTTCATAAATCGGCTATTACGAGATGCAAATTTTATCGTTACAATTAAAAGAAAAAAAAAAGAAAAAAAAAAGAAGAGATTATTATAAAGGACGAGTTAGTATGGATTTATAATGAGGTAATTAAGCTACTGTCAAGTCTGAGAAAATAATATTGATTGAAGATTTGTTTAAATCTATTGTTAACTCATCTATCTATAAATAATAAGAGATTTCTGCATGTTTTCTTCTTCTTCTTCTTTGTCGTCATTTTTAAATTAAATTTTAAACAAATTAGATTGAAATGACTTTTGTCTATTTTCTATTTCGAGCGTTGTAAGCCCATTTATTGTGTACGTAGAAGCTCGGCTTTTATTACATATGAAATTGAGCTTTATTGTCTATGAAATACAATTTTATTACGTACGAAACACGATTTTATCGCGGATTTTTCCAAGTAAAAACTTTATTATTTGCCCTGCCGATACATAACTTTTCATGCTTCTCGATACCATTCGGATAGAGATTTTGACTTTGTTTTTCCCTTTTTCTTTTCCTCAATTAATTGTTCAAGTTTTACCTAATTTTCCTTATCCTTTTCTTTCATCATCGATCACTGCCCCGCCAATTTCTATCATAACAATTGTCGAGTGAAAATGGAAGAATAGCTATTTTATTGCAAAATAACTTGGGCAAATGTTTCATTATACAATTCGCTTATATTAGTAGAATAATTTCGTGCTTATATAATCAATGAGATTACATGAATTTCGATGGTAATTTCAAAAATAAACGCATTCCGCGTACTATCTGTAAGCTTGGATAAATAATGGCAATTAACTTGTAGTTTAAAGTGTTGTGCTTTTTTGTTTTGTAATTTGAAGTGATTTTTTCGAGGCCGTAAGACACAATAATCCTTCGTTAATTTCCCGTAGAAAATAAATCTACGAAATTCCGTACGAATTAAAGTTTCTTTATTTCACCAATGTTATACAATACACTTCAGTTGTGTTTATTATATTGAATTTCGCCTTAACGGATTGTGTGTTCGGTCGCTTCTTACATTCCTACAACTCGTACTACCAACCACTAATTACTCACCCGCGTAATAAGTATCTCCTTTTTCTCGAAATTGATGATGTCTCATGGAAACATCATCTCCAGGCTGATGAAGCTGGGGAATGAGATTAAGCCACACTGCCATCTTATGTCCTCGGTAGTGATTTTTCATTTTGGGCTTGAGAGCTGAAAGAATTCTCCCATGTAGTCTCCTCCCATGAAAATTCCATATTAAATAACGATGCCAATTACCCTCTTATTAAAATTAACGATTTGCCCGCACGTAAAAAGGCTCCCGCAAATCTCACCACGCGTCGCCATATATCTCATTATAGTTTGGCATGCATCACACACACACACACGCACGCACGCAGTATTAAAGTCGTGAAAAATTCTCTCACTAAAATATGCATTGAGTAATGATGAGCGACATTATTTCTGACAATTAAGTGCACTACATACATAGAATTACCATAGGATTGTGAATTTTTAACGTCTCGTATGCGAGAGCATGAATATTATCAGTTGGTTAATAAAACGTTCGCGCCGCTTTAAAGGCAGCAGACAAATGGCGGTGCCGCCTCCGCAATTCAAATCTCTTCTCGATCCTTCATTAGGAATTCATATTGTTTCATATCTCGAGAAGCGTGATTATTCCAAGCGCACTTTGTCCAGGACACACGGGCGTCCCTCCCGTCATATCGACAAATTGCCGATGCCTCTTCCATAAACGAGGATTCAATTCGCACGCAAAAGAGCCACGAGCTATTTATTCTACGATATGCATTGGTTTAGGTGTATTGGTATGTTGGCTGGTCTTACCGATCATGAGGTACTGCTGGGTCCCCGTCTCGTATCTCTCCCAATTGAGGCCCCGATAACGGGTCTTCTCCTTCACGGTGCCGTAATCCACGGATTCGATGTTGTGGGGCTCGTTCGGGTTCCCCGTCTTGGCGAAGTTCGTGAAGAAGGTGAGTATGGCCTCGGCGACGCCCTGATCCGACCGGGAGTAATTTTGCGGAAAGAATCGACCGCCGGAGATGAGGGGAAGGCCGAATATGTATGGCATTGCCTCGCCACGAACACTGCCGAGTCTCTGTAAATATGTAAATCTGTAAGTGTCCAGGCATTGTCTTATGCTTGCCGACAACATGACGGATAAATAGAAATATTAGTCGAGTAGTCGCTTACCGCTTCCGTGCTGGCAAAATTAATTCTCGACTTTCCGCAAGTCAATCCTATTTATTACCACTAGGCTAAATTCAATGTGCATTCAATATTACATTCAATATTACATTGCAACCGGGCAATTGCAGACGATTGTAATATTAAAGGATTCCTCTCTTTAAAATTCCCCGCCAATAGCTTAAATCGCCGACGTTCCAACAGGACTCGATGATCTTGGGCATTATTATTATTATTGCTATTAATATTTGTGGAAAGTAAGTGGCTCGCCGCTACGCATGTATTGTTCCTTTTTCTCTATTCTTTTGTTGGCAAATGCCTGAATATTTTAAATTTTAAGCAGTTTGCGGGAGGAAAGAATCTATTGGCCGAGGAGGCGCAACTGAATGTCATTGGGGCCTCGAAGATTGTAAAATGAATTTGAAAAGCCAAAGTTAGATTTGGAAATATCAAGAGCTCGGAATTTGATGGAAGATGGCTACGCCGGCCGCCTCACTCCGAATCGAGGAGTGATGCTACGGCAAAGGTTCGGAGGAGCTTAGGAGTGAGTTTCAAGTTGCAAGTTGGAGACATCCGATTTTGACATCCGATACATTTACGTAACATGCGCGATGTAATACCGCGGGCGTGTGTATTATGAAGACTTTGAAGGATTTTTTATCTTAAAATGTTTAAAATCACGCCTTCTTATTTAGGAGGCGCGTTACGGGGCAATGACGTCACACTTGGTAAAGGTAATGTGGGTGGTGGCAACACCCAAGCCTCAGCATCTCAAATTCCGCTTTAATTAAATAACGAACTTTCAAAAAATCTAGGCGAGTACGGGCGCTTAGTTGACGGGTGTCCGACGAGTTTTTAATTTTATAAAATTCAAAGCTTGACTTTATACTGTCCTTCTGCTCGCTCGAGCTCCTCTTTCCCACGCAATTCTTCATTATCCGAGCCAAGAGATGTGGGATGGAAGAGTGGAAAATATCACGTCAAGCAACGCCGATGCTTAATCGAATCTGGAGTTTGCTTATTATTATTATTATTATTATTATTATTGTTATTGCTTGGGAGCGGTGGAACAACTTTAGAAGAACTTTCGGGAGAAGATTTGCGAAAGGTTTCTATCTTTCGTCTCTAGTTCAATAAAATCTCTTGCAATAATACGAGTCAAGGCTTTTTACCTCGAACTTCTTGTCTTCCAATTTGCATTTGTTAATTTTATTACAATTACGCGAGGCAGGAGCTGTATAATACCCTTCCAATTAACGAGTTTTCCGCGTTTAATTCCATTATTATTGGCCTCTGTATTCTGACACATTACATCCACGCTACTTAATTATAATTGGACGTAGAGGGCAATTAGATTATTAGGATATAAATTCCGAGCTATTCTAATGCATCTTAAAGCTTGTTCTCTCGACTCTTTTCACTTAACGCAATCGGCAACTACAATACATATAATTCATAAATTATATATTCTAGTGCCCAGCCCACTCCTTATATATA